>JAPKLY010002320.1:11016-26379 GCA_026898435.1 Prunella vulgaris | reverse complement strand
TCATCAATATTGTCCATTTACTTTTATGCTTTACGCTTTCCTCTCAAAATTACAACACAAAATACCTATTTTCAAATTTAAAAAATTTATTTTACCCACTTTAAATATAAATAACTTTTTCTATACATTATCAATTTCAAACATTCTTTTTTACCCATATGACCCATATACATCATCATGACATCATCTAGTTATTCCACCCTACCCTACCTACCCCACTCCACCCCATTTAATATTTATATTATTTAACATTATTAAATATTATATAATAATAAATAACAATAAATAACAATGAAGTAGTAAAACACATAATTTTAATAAATTAACTAATTATAATATTTTTATCATATTAACTAATTATAATATTTATATATATGTGATTATTTGAATTTTTTATTTCGACTATTTTAATGTATAGTGCATATTAATGAATATTATAATATTAAAGTTACATTTTAATGAAAATTAATGAATACTATAGTTTTTTAAAGTATATAAAAATATTTAATTTGTGATGTTTGAAAATATATATATTAAAATTTAATTAACACGAGAGCATTATCCACATCAAAATTAGATCAAAATTTAAATCTCTACCGCATTGTCTTAATAAAAATTTAATTATAAACTTTAATTTTTATCAACCGTGTATCGAATCAGTGATTAATTAATAAATTTTTTATACAAAAATACTAATTAAAAACACAATACATTTGAAATATATTAAAACAACATATGAATGATGGAATAATAAACAAGATGATTAGTTGATTCCATATTGCTTCTTCTACTTATTCACCTTCACAAATTAATTAAATATTAATTGATAAAATTATAGAATTATAGATAAATAAATTTCAATTATATATTGAATAACTTGTACTCTAATATTTATATATAATACAAAGTCAAGCCTAACACCTATAAGATAGTGTGGTTATAAGGATAAAGTGGACCCCAATTTAAAGTTATTAACTTTCTTATACACATTTTATAAGGGTATATAAGTCATATATTATGAAGTGGGTATAAAAAAGTTTTTAAGTTAGATGTTGGTAAAATAAATTTTTAGAAGTTAAAAATGGGTATTTTGTGGTATTTTCACAAATAGAAATTGTCCATGTCAAAAAGGGCATTTTTGAAATTGTCACTTGAAATTATTTAGGGGGTGCTTGTTTCAAATTCTTCAATGGTAATGGGAATGAAATTTCATTTTCCTTTTTTACCCTACATATGTTGAATGTGTGCTTGTATTTATGGTGGTTACATCAATAGTGTTGTGCTCCAATTTTGAAAAAAGTGGACAAAAAAGAAAGATGTTGGTTGTGGACTTGTGGTATAGGGGATTGATTGAGGAGGATGATTACAAGGTGAAGAGGGGGTAATCAAATGGGGGTGTTGATTACCTTATTTAGGAGGAAAAACAATATTATGTACCTCATTTGTTCTCATTAGCTATTATAATTACTACAATTATATCTCAATTCCCATTACCATTGAAGAATTTCCATACCAAACGCCCCCTTAATGTTAGGATTAAGATTTAAAAAGAAATGAAATTCTTATCACAAAATATTTAGATTTAGATTTAAAATAGGGAATATAATCATTAATAAAAATCTTTAAGATAAGATTTAAAATATAATCTAAAATATTTATCTTATTTATAAATATAAAATTTTGAAAGATTTCTTTTATAATACATTTTGGGACACGAATTATTTGTGAATTTTAATTTAATTCAATATTTTTGAATTAATAATTATAGTAAATAATTGGCCGAAAAATATAGGGTGTTACGTCATGACTGAACGGCATCGATGAAGCATTCAAAGTCTAAGTTATGGACTTATGGCCTGTTTTTAAGCCCATCGATGAACTGTCGGACTTTCATTTATTGGGCTGGGATTTCAAGCTATTCGCATATGACACTTGAAAATATATTAACGGATCGTTTGGCTAGGTAATAAGGGTGAGAAATGAGAATAAATAAAGATTAATGAGGTTTCATTCTCATTAGCAGTATTTGGTATTATTTATTGTACATGAATGAAATCATAAAAATATAAAAGAAGGGTAATCACTAACTACATAATGATTACCCCTTAATTATATCCATTACCATTACCATTTAAAATTGATACCAAGCGCCCCCTAAGTGTTTTCATGTATGCGCATTTGTTCGTGTTAGTTGAATTGGGTGTAAGAATTTTTATTTTTTTTTAAATTCTTGGGTTCGGTTCCTTGTTGATGCAATTTTTTTTATATTAAAAAATTATTCTTTGAAATTGATAAGTAATTTATTTTAAAATTTATTAGTAGATGTTACTTGGCTTAATTAATTGGTTGGTGTTTTCTAAAATAAGATAAAGGTTGTGGGTTCAAATTTGTCCTGGGTAGCATCGTCACAAAAATATTTTATTACAGAATGAGTATAATCGTCATAAAATAATATTTTGACGAAATAAGTGTGTCACTAATTATTTTAAGTAAATCGTGATAAAACATAACATTGTCATGAATATATTAGTTTTAATGACGTTACATATCGTTAGTACTCCCTCCTTCCCCGTAAAAGTTGCTCACAATTTTTGGGCACTAATATTAAGAATGTGTAAAAATATTGATATAATATATGTGATGTGATGAAGAAAAGTGAAAAAGTAATGAGAATAGTGTAAAAGTATTAAAAATAATAATAAAGAAGTGAATAGTAGTTTCCTAAAAAGGTAAAAAAGCAAATGGACAACAAATAGTGGAACGGACAAAAATGGCAAAATGAGTAATTTGGAAGAAAAAGATATTATCCAGTTGAGAGGTTTCAATAAAGTAACAAAATACTAGAGCTTCGGGATTCCACTTTAGATAAAAATACTAGAGTTATGATCTTGGTTATCTTTGATAACTCAATCGAAATCTAACAATCAAGTGATTTCAATCGGAAGATATAACTTTGAGCACATATAATACTTTTGAAAAGTACCTTTAGACCTTCGAACAAGTTTATAAAATCAATAGTTGATGTGTAAAACTAAGCATTTGTTGTGCCAATAAGTCTACAACAAATCAAAGTAATGACACATCAAAACCTCTCTTAAAAACTCTTCAAATGACTAAAGGATTGAAACTTTGAAAATCTTTATTGAATAACCAAGAACATTACTAATACTTTACTAAAGCTTCATCCCTAACTCTAGTAAAATATTTAGCTACTCATACTAATACAATAAGAACTCATATTTCTAAGAGAGATACTAGACTAAGATAGAAGGATTACAAGGAAAATGGGATGCCTTCAAGGGTTGCTAAAGGGCTCTTTATATAGGCCTCCAAATAGTGAATCATGGAGACTTTAGCAACCAATTCACGTGACCTGTAAAGATCAGTAATTTAATTGCCCTTTCCGTCTGAATTTCATCTTGACTTTTCAATGAAAGTTGTAGGCAGTTGGATTAGATTTCCAAGGAGTCTAAGATCTCAAAAATCAGATCTCTAGATTGTGAGTTATGACCAGAATAGTGGAGTTGGTAAAACTGGATTATTTTTCTCCGCGAATTTATGGTGGTCTCTTGAAAAGCAGATATCTCAGCTTGCACAAAATCAACGCCTTTAATATGTTTACTGTGTCTTGATGAATTTCTTGGCTAACCAATGGCTTTGGTCTTGTATAAATTGGACTTTTGTGTGAATTATGGTGAATTATTTCCCAACATGTGTACTGAGATGGCGGAATTCTGAAGCCCTTGCATTGATTGTCATTTTGACCATTGAAGCCGGAACTTTTGACACTTTAGCCCTGAAGACAAGTTGTAGAGCAACGAATTAGTGATCAAATACAACTGGAATTGGTTCAATTGGTTTAGTGAGGCTCCAGATATTGTGTAAATACGAAAATGTGTTTTGAGTCCAAACATTGGACAGAAATGGAGTCTTCACTTTTGAGTACAAATACAATCCAAACTTGTAAAATTGGATCACTAAAGTGTCTTAAGTATTTAGTAAATTGTCTTAGGTGTTCAATATCATAAAATTTGGATAAATATAACTCCACTTAAGACCTCAAAAATATACAATAGACATAATGGTTAGGTTGAATTATACATATGCTTCTTATTTAAATAGAAAACATAAATACTTATAACTAATTAGAAAATGTGAAATTATATATAAATACGCTAAAAAATACATTATAGTACACAAAATAATACACAAAATAGGTAAAATACATGCATACTTAAATGCTAATCAGTAAGATGTATTTAAACCCATTCATTTATTGCAACTTAGTACTTAAATTCAAGTTTTATGGTCTTTATCATATTTTAATGCATGTTATTTTGCAATGTCTTATTGCTAATGCATGTGATTTGTTGCATATAGTTTTGTCATCATTAAAACAGGGGGAGATTGTTAGATTATTGTTTCATATAGATTTTGATTATAACAAAGCATAGGACCGTTGGAGAATCAAGTACAAAGATCAAGAGAATAAGATGCTAGAAGACCCTTAATAACTCAGATTAGTAAAGCATTAATTTACACTTACTAGAGAGATCTTAAGGATGTTTTTATTGAAGATTTCTGAAGATTAAATTCAAATTTAAAATAAGGAAAATAGTACACTCAGTACTATTATGTGTGGAAGTGGAGGACCACTTCACACATGTAGAGCTTTATAGAGAGTAAGAGGAGTCTTATCCAGAATTCAAAAATTTTAATTTTCCAACGGATAAGTCAAACCTCTTCATCTATAAATAGAAGAAGATTTCAGAAGAGGCAACAACAACAACTCGAGCATTCAAGCATTCAATACTGAGCAACCTTACAGCTAGCAACATTTATGAGAACAGTCTGAGAGAAATTTTACCTCGTGATTCATAGGCTAATGTGTTAGTTTTTTTTCTTAGAGAAGAATCACATTTCTTGTTGTCGTTCCCTCACCTGTTGTTTGCCAAAATCGTGTATGATTTCCACACAAGTGAATGTGGTTGTTATTGTCGTGGCAAGTTAACCAAGTTAAATATCGAACACAGGGAAACGATGCGATATCAAGCAAGCATTGAATGTCTACAAAGGTGGATAGCTAGGAAAGCAAGAAAACAATAAGGTTTCTATCAACTAAATCAACAAGAAATAGTAAATCCTAACTATCACCTCTTAGAAGTGAGCAAGTGTGAAGTGTACATGGAAGTAATCATACTATGGTTCCTCTAGAATCCTATCCATCCTAGCATGAAAAGGATCTCTTGGTGTATTAATCAAGCCAACTAGTGTCTAGATCTCTCTACAACACAAGGTAAGACTCTATTAGGTGTCTAGATCTCTCTACAACTAGGTCTTAGGCTAATATGCAATTCTCATTGGTCATACTAGCAATATATCAAACACTTGGTATGCATAAGGTTCTTATAGCTCAATTCTCATTTCATTGCAAAAACATATAAGCCATACATTCCAATTAAACATCCCAAGCATTCATACAAGTCATTAACAAGAGAACTAATCCATCAATATCACTAATTCATGCATATGATTAACAAGAGACTAAATTCACTATAGTATTCATACAATCATGCAATAAGGAATTAGCCCATGGCTAATTGGTAATGAAAAACAACAATTAACATTTTAAACAACATGATTGTGAAGTAAAACAATAGAATTCAAGAGAACTTACCAAATGTAGATGAAATTGAAATACAATCATCAAACCTTGAAATGCTATCTTATAATCCGGAGCTCAAAATCATAAAACGAACCGTAGAATTGTAGCTAATAATGAGACTAATCTAATGGAGAAAACGGATTAAAGATCCAATGAATGAATCTAAAGTAATTGTAGAGAGAAGTATGAAATCTAATTAAGAACCCACTAATAACCTCTAATCTCTCTCTCTAAAACTACATAATGATCTAACTAATGAAGAATATCCTTGGAGAATTTGATCCTTGAGTATTTATAGTGCCCACAATGCTTGGTCCAATATGCCCTTCATTAAACGCGTGAAAAGAAGAGTTTGCCCCCGAAAATGTGGAAATCCGACCGCCGCTCGGATGCCTTCAGGAGACCGCTCGGACGTTGGCTTGCAGCCGCTCGGACGCTGCTCATGCTTCCTGTCCGAGAGGGAATTAACGCCCTGGGTCATAGCGAACCGCTCGAACGGCCTAAGGGAACCGCTCGGTCACCTGTTGTGGACCGCTCGGTCATAGTATAAATCTGACGTGCGATTTTTGACTTTTTCATTTTTGATCCTACGACTCATCCAAGCATCCTAGGGTCTTCATTTGAGTACAAGAAACATCCCCATGGGCTCGGATTCCATCATCTCCTATCCAATAGTCGGGAATTGCTCGTTTTCACCTACAAAGCACATTTTCTTGCCACAAAAAGGTAAATAGCACAATTTATACCAAATTAGGGTCAAATATGAATATAAGCACATCAAAACAATAGAGAAATGGATGCAAAAAGATGCAATTATGACCCTAATCACACCCCCAAACTAGATTGTTGCTCGGCCTCGAGCAACGAATCGATAAGATAGGGGAATAATTGTATCAATGAAGCATCAAACACACAATCAAATGCCATATATACATCACCTAATTCATGAAAACTAACAATGTAGTGTCATCTCATCAACCATCTACATAACATCAATGCACACAAGATCAAATCAATGAGTCAAAATCCTCACTAGATAGTGTATCACTCAAGCTCTCAAGTGTATGAGGTTCACTCAACATCACACATAGTACATCCACTACCATAAGCTTGATAAAAGTCTCAAATTCTCCACCACTTGACAAGTAACTCATCATCAAATCAAAGAGGACTTTTATTTGGTTGTAGTGTTGGCTCTTTGGTAAGGGTGGGATATTTTTGGATAGAAGTGACTATCGTACTAGTGGAGCAGGAGGTCAAGATACCTAGCTAGAATATCTCTACTCTTCCAAAGATAGGTTGCAAGTGATCAAGTTGCAACACCAATTCAACCACATAACACTTCTTTTCACACTTCTTCCTTTCAAGAATTTTTCCACTCCCTTTCTTATGCAATTTTGCATCACATCACCAACACATTAGGAACATAAGCTCTTCTTCACATTTTTTTATTCAACACAACTTCCACTTTTTTCACATCTTCATCTTTTGTTTCTTTCACTTTTCTTCACCATCTCATCCACCAAGCTTTCTTTCAAAGTACATGTAACCCTCATATCCTCATATAAGCTCCACTAGTCATAGGGAAAATAAGACTCAAAATGAAGGATAATCAAGCTACAATCATAGGTTGCCAAAGAAAAAGTCCAAAGCCACAAAATGGCTAACTATGAAATCAATGTCATGGTATGGATAATTTGGCTAAGTGGCTCATATAAAATCAAAAATGGCCTCAAATCATTTTTGACAACTCATTACAAAATGTGATCTCAAATAAGACTCAAATCAAGTTCTAGAGTGGAAATGCACCATGTGGATCTCACATCAAAGAAATGTCATCCGTTTAAGATTGAAACGGGCAAAATAGGCTCAAACCTCACGGGTTAAGGTGATCATGACTCATATCATATCAAACATGTACACATCAATCATGTATCAAGCATCAAAGAATCAACTACACTATAGACAAAAAATGTATTAAGCAATATACACACTACACTTAACTATGCACTATCTATATCATCCACACAATCATAAGCATATCTCATTCAACATAGCTCTCAACTAGCAACATAATGACAATCAATCAAGCAAAAACGAAGCATCAAATAAGCATATGGTCCAAAACATCATAGGAACACTAAGAATCATCCTAAACATAGCATTGCAATGAAGCATCAAATAAGCATATGGTCCAAAACATCATAGGAACACTAAGAATCATCCTAAACATAGCATTGCAATGAGATTTACGAAACGAACACACCCCCCAAACTTTTTTGGACCAAGGGTCTAAAAAGTTTGGCAAAGAGTGGAGAAAAGATCATGCAATGCACAAATCAAAGCACAATACCACAAGAATCAACACTTAAGCTCAAAATAGCAATCTAAAATCAAGCAAACTAAACCTAGGAATGGAAGCACATATAGAGATAAGTGTAAAAACATACCTTGAGTTGGGATTAAGAATAGGAGAGTGACTTGCCACTTACATGAGAATGTCCTTCTTGGCCAAGTGAAAAGAGAAATCTCCTCAACACATCCTTCTAGAGCTCACAAATGTCATTGCAAATCTACAATTTGAAGGACGAACACCCCCCCCCCCAAACTTTTTCGGATCAAGGATCCTAAAAGTTTGGAAAAGAGTGATGAAAATAGGATTTGCCATGAATCAATGACCAATAAAGCATATATAAGCTCAACTAAACCAAGAAGCACAATATATACCAAGAGGCAACACCCCCAAATTAGGATAAATCACATGCACCAACAAAGGTAATAGAATACACCACCTCATATCAATGTTCAAGAAATCCAAAACACATTCCTAAGCTTCAAATTCCTTCATGAAAACAACTAGCAAACAAAATATTTAACTACCAAGCAAACAACAAAACAAGCAACATTTTTTAAGGATGGGTTGCCTCCCATCTAGCGCTTGGATTTAACGTCCCCTAGCCGGACGACACCAATGTTAGCTAAATGGCGAAGGATAATTGGCATTCCTCCCATTATATAACAATCTCATAGCTTCAAAATCAAGGAAACAAGTAGGATTTCTACCCCACACACCCACTTTCCTTTTCAATTTTAACTTGTAAGCACATGCATTTTCTTCCTCATTTCTTCTCAAACCAATCCACCCCTATCTCCTACTATAAAAAATGTTCAAGAAGATTCTCAATTCAATCTTATAATCAATTATATCAAGAGACAAGACGAATTCACAATGAACAACATTATCAATTAAAGCATAAGTAGAAGAGTCTAAGGGTTTAGAAATGCTCATTTTAAGTATAGGCTCTTCCTCCAAATCATTTTGTTGTTCTTCTTCCATGAAACTCATGTCCATGAGTGGACCTTCATCTTCCTCTTCTAGTTCTTCTTTCTTTCCTCCTCTTGAATCTTCTCCTTCCTTATCCTCCACTTCTTGTTCTTGATTCCTATCAATATATACAAAAGAAGTATCATATTCATTGTCATCATAAAGAGGATTAATATCATACTCAATATAATTGTAAAAAGGATTCATAAAGCTCTTAAAATTGGAGGTGTCTTGAACATGAGTAAATTTGATCTCTTCATAATCATCTTTATCTTCTTCATCCTCTTCACTTTCATCATTTTCTTCTTTTTTCTCCTCATTTACACACTCTTCTCTTTCTTCTTCTTCTAGTCCAACCTTCTTTTCTTCTTCATTCCTAATCAATATAGCATGAGGAAATTTATAAGTAATATCATCATCAATAATAGGAATTTCATAGTCAATGTAAGCATGAGAAGGTTCAATAGACATTTGAGCTCCAATACAATTTACAATAGAAAGAGATTTAATTGTCTCATGATGATTATCATCTTCATCTTCCACATTCCCCTTTTCTTTATCATTACCCCCATCTTCCTTCTCAAACATCCTATTGGCTTGAATGCTCAATTGCTCCATTTGGAACTCCAAACTCTTGATTTGATGACTTCGAGACATGAACATTTCATCAAACTTCTTGTTTGTCCTCTCAAAGCACCTTTTACCTTCCATTCTCATTCCTTCCAATTTCTTGAGAATGTGAGCTAAACTTTCTTCCTCATAGCTTGAAGAAGTGTCCTCTTGATGGAAGGTCATAGGAAGATGTGGAGTGTAGGAGCATGTATAATCATGATGAGAGTAGGAATCTTGATATGACCTTTTGCCAATCTCATGGGCTTGTTGGGTCACTTGCTCCAATTGCTCCAATTGCTCAAATTGGAGCTCTAAGCTCTTGATTTGATCTTCTTGAGCTTGGAAAAATCTATCAAACTTCCTATTTGTCTCTTTAAAACTTCTTTCATTCTCCCTTTGAATTTCTTCAAGTTGCTTGAGAATTTGAGCTAGAGCCTCTTCTACATAACTAGGAGGAGTTTCTTCTTGATGGCAAGGCATAGGAAAGGGTAAAGTGTAGGAATGTGGATCTTCATAGGAGTAGGAATCTTGAGATGTATATGAGTTAGAAGGATAAGAAACTTCTTGTGGACGTGGTGGAATTTGGGTTTGGTTCCATAACGTCATCATTATGTACTTCATACACTCTTCTAACATGGAGATTTTATCGAAAGTGGTTGGGGTTTTAAATGGGTAAAGTTGATAAATGTATGGATTAAGAGATGACATATTTTGTGGAGAATACGAGTTATGGTTGTATTCGCCCATCTTCAAGTGAGTTCACTCCTACAAAAATCAAGCAAGTATCAACACTCACCAAGAATAGTAACAATCAATCAAAAACAAAGAAATGTAAACAAACATCAACTAACTTGACAAAGAGACCGTTTCCCTGGCAATGACGCCAAAAACTTGTTTGCCAAAATTGTGTATGATTTCCACGCAAGTGAACGTGGTCGTTGTTGTCGTGGCAAGTTAACCAAGTTAAATATTGAACACAGGAAAACGATGCGATATCAAGCAAGCATTGAATGTCTACAAAGGTGGATAGCTAGGAAAGCAAGAAAACATCAAGGTTTTTATCAACTAAATCAACAAGAAATAGTAAATCCTAACTATCACCTCTTAGAAGTGAGCAAGTGTGAAGTGTACATGGAAGTAATCCTACTATGGTTCCTCTAGAATCCTATACATCTCACAATGAAAAAGATCTCTTGGTGTATTAATCAAGTCAACTAGTGTCTAGATCTCTCTACAACACAAGGTAAGGCTCTATTAGGTGTCTAGATCTCTCTACAACTCCTAACACTCCAATTAAGAGGTCTTAGGCTAATATGCAATTCTCATTGGTCATACTAGCAATATATCAAACACTTGGTATGCATAAGGTTCTTATAGCTCAATTCTCATTTCATTGCTAAAACATATAAGCCATACATTCCAATTAAACATCCCAAGCATTCATACAAGTCATTAATAAGAGAACTAATCCATCAAGATCACTAATTCATGCATAGGATTAACAAAAGACTAAATTCACCATAGTATTCATACAACCATGCAACAAGGAATTAGCCCATGGCTAATTGGTAATGAAAAACAACAATTAACATTCTAAACAACATGATTATGAAGTAAAACAATAGAATTCAAGAGAACTTACCAAATGTAGATGAAATTGAAATACAATCATCAAACCTTGAAATGCTATCTTCTAATCCGGAGCTCAAAATCATAAAATGAACCGTAGAATTGTAGCTAATAACGAGACTAATCTAATGGAGAAAAGAGATTAAAGATCCAATGGATGGATCAAAAGTAATTGTAGAGAGAAGTATGAAATCTAATTAAGAACCCACTAATAACCTCTAATCTCTCTCTCTAAAACTACCTAATGATCTAACTAATGAAGAATATCCTTGGAGAATCTGATCCTTGAGTATTTATAGTGCCCACAATGCTTGGTCCAATATGCCCTACATTAAACGCGTGAAAAGATGAGTTTGCCCCCGAAAATGTGGAAATTCGGACAGCTGCTCGGACGCCTTCAGGAGACCGCTCGAACGTTGGCTTGCAGCCGCTCAGACGCCGCTCATGCTTCCTGACCGAGCGGGAATTTCCGCTTTGGGCCTTAGCGAACCGCTCGGACGGCCTAAGGGAACCGCTCGGTCACTTGTTGTGGACCGCTCGGTCATAGTATAAATCCGACGTGCGATTTTTGTCTTTTTTATCTTCGATCCTACGACTCATCCAAGCATCCTAGGGTCTTCATTTGAGTACAAGAAATATCCCCATGGGCTCGGATTCCATCATCTCCTATCCAATAGTCGGGAATTGCTCATTTTTGCTCGTTTTCACCTACAAAGCACATTTTCTTGCCACAAAAAGGTAAATAGCACAATTTATACCAAATTAGGGTCCAATATGAATATAAGCACATCAAAACAATAGAGAAATGGATGCAAAAAGATGCAATTATGACCCTAATCACCTGTGTTATATGTTTGTAATATCTACTTAGTGTAGATTTCTCTTTGTGAGGTAAAAGACTCTTATTGAGTCATTTGTATTCTTAGTGAATAGGTCAAATGTTCTACCTAGATTAGTGATCTAAGTGAGAGCTAGTTTACAGGGAAAACACTTGTAAAAGGATCTAAGTGATCATCTTATAGTTAATTTGGCACCTAACAATGAATGTAGGGGGCGTTTTATAGTCTCTGAACCACTATAAATTACTTCCATTGTTCTTTATTTTCTATTATAATTCATATATATACTATCTACTTATTCTTGTGACATGCATCTTTGTTTTTAAACCAACTGCATAAAATTTGTGAAATTTGGACCTCGAATCTACAGTTATAGACTATTTAGTCACTCACCTGTAAACTCCATTGTTTACATTGTTTTTTATTAACATACACATTTATTCCGCAACACACAGAGGATTTTCAATCCACTTTTAAAGTGTGAAAAACTACTCTAAAAAGATATCTACTATTTTTTAGTTATTTTGAAAAACTTGCAGTTGTAAACTTCATAATCTACAAGTGTAAACTCTTTGGTCAAACCTTGTAAATCGTTTTCAAAATTAGCTACTACAAAGACTTTACTAACCTTGTTTTAAAAAGTTTAAAATTTTTACATGAAGGTCTATTCAAATTCCCCCCCCCCCCTACACCTTCACCACTAAGAGACCAACATAGTTGTTACACTATTTCACCTTCCCACAAACCCAACAAATTTCCTCACATTAAAGGTTGTGAAATTTTAAATATTTCACGATCATCTATTACATGAGTAGATTAATTTGCCTAACATGGTTGATTATCGAACAATCTTATTTTGATTAATTTTCATGAAATTAATATTTAATCAGCATATTAATTTGCCTTGCATGGTTGTTACATACACCACCAACATTAATTAATTCCAAAATGGCCAATTTATCCAATAAATTTCTCAATAAGAAATCTAGTGGACAGTTAAATTTAGATTTGGATGTAAGTTAAACTATGAAAGAATTTTATCTTATAAAAAAAATCCATACTCGTGAACAAATGTGAAATTATTTTATTAATATTAGTTTCTTTTACTAAATAATGTAAGAGTAATTTTCATGTGCACATAGTACACAGTACACTCATTTAACAGTTAAGATTTTTAAATCGAAAAGTGTGGATTGATTATACTGAAAAGTGTTGATTGACTATACAAAAAAAGTTTACACTGTAATTGGTTTTCAGTGTAAACTTTTCATTATAGATTCAACTCATACTTTTTAGCGTAATCAGCCAACACTTTTCAGTATAAATTACATCAACTATTGAATGGGTGCACTATTACCAATTGCACATAAGACCTTAAAGTAAAATCATTTAATTTATGATATTTTCTTATGATTGTATAGAATGCGTTTTTCATATTATCCTTCAAACAGAAAACAGAGACTCAGTCATTCATTTATTGATTTAAAAATTTTAAAATTTTACATTTTGAAAAGAATCGTACGTTTATGTGTGTTTGCTATTATCGATAAATAAAATTCAAATAAATGTATTCAAAACGAGACAGTGAAAATTAATGAAGAGGCTGATGTGAGGAATCAGTAAAAAAAAAAAGAAATGAGAATCTACAAATGGATGGTAATTTACAGTACTTTCACGTGGGTTTTTCCTTTGATAAGTAATTATAGAATTATTATAGGAACATTTATATATTAATTAATAAAAGTGACTATATTTTTAAATTGGTTAAAAAAAATACCTCATGCACATATATGGAGGCGTTGTGTCCCTACTTCCATCCGTATGACTGTCATCCACAAAGGTCCATTTAATGCATAGTTTATGTAAGAATCTCGGCTCATCTAATATTACGAACTTGTAAAAAAGTGTGGAATCAATTTATTATTTTAATTTTTTAGTACTCCCATTTACTTATGGATCGGGCAATTCTTTTTTTTTTAGAAGAATTAATGAGTTGACTATTTAATATAGATAGAGTTGCTTTTAGCGGAAATATTTAAATTTAGGATGTTGGAAGAGCTTAAACTCTGATACTATAAAAAAAATTATCTCACCTAAAAATTTGAACTTGTAGAAAAATGTGAAATCAATTCATTTATTTAATTTTTTTAACAGTTGGCGAGTGCAATATTGCATTCATAACCATTGTGAGAGTTCATTGGACACGAGAGAGAAAAATATCCATCTAAAATATTGGACATGAGAGATAAGGAGGATATGTAATGGGTGGGGCCAAAAAGAGGATATGTAATGGGTGGGGCAAAAAAATTAGGTTGATAATGCATTTGGTGGATGATGTATTATACTAAAAAGTGTGCGCTGAATATATTGAAAAATAGGAGTTAATTATGGTGAAAAATTAACATTGAAAATAATTTTTTTTGTGTAATCAATCCATATTTTTCAGTGTAATCAATCTATATTTTCAATATAAAAAGTTTCAACTATTGAGTAAGTGAACAATAGACTTACTCTAAATTATGATTGATTATTTGCAAATTTCACTTTAAGCTCATGTGTCCAAAGTCTAGTCAAACCCATATAGATGTGTTAAATTAATTAATTTCTTAATAAAATTCGCGGATTCAGGGCCAGGTCGGGTCGAATTTGGGTAATTTTTTCAAATTCTCATGCAAACACAATTTTTAGATTTTTTGCTCCCAGATATTTTACTTTTTAGGCAAATGCATGTTACTTTAAGACAAAACGTGTGTTACAATTAGACCAAATGTTATTTTTTACATATATATCACTTGTTTTTGTAAAAATAACATTTTTTCATTCAATGTAAGAGCAAAATGTGTGTTATTATAAGAAAAAAATATTACATTTTCATTTAGTAACATATTTTTAACTGTTTTTAAAAAGTAACACCAAGTCTTTTATATAGTAACATACATATGTTAATAAAGTAATATATTTTAATAGTAACATGTATATGTTCATTTAGTAACACAGCTTGAATAGTAATATAGATATGTTCATTTAGTAACATATACTTCTTCATTTAGTAACATAATTTTTTGTAAGGTTTTTTCAATGTGTTGTTCTTTAAATTATGCATATATATTGAATTCTGTAACAATTTTTTTATTTATTTTTAAAAAGTAACACCAAGTCTTTTATATAGTAACATACATATGTTAATAAAGTAACATATTTTAATAGTAACATGTTTATGTTCATTTAATAACACAGTTTGAATAGTAACATAGATATGTTCATTTAGTAACATAACATAGATATGTTCATTT
>JAPKLY010002320.1:0-11006 GCA_026898435.1 Prunella vulgaris | reverse complement strand
TAACATAGATATGTTCATTTAGTAACATAACATAGATATGTTCATTTAGTAACATATACTTCTTCATTTAGTAACATAATTTTTTGTAAGGTTTTTTCAATGTGTTGTTCTTTCTCTTACAGTAACACGTATTTGTCCATATTGTAACACACATTTGCCCATATTGTAACACAAATTGGGGGGAGCAAATATATGTTACTATTAGAGCAAATATGTGTTACAATCTTATGAAATGTTGTTCTTTATATATATATATATTGATTTATTTTTATATAATAAATAATTTTTCATATAACACAAAAGCAATATGTGTGTTACTATAAGAAATTATATTATTTTCTCATAAGTATTTATGAAAAAAATAATATTTTTTGTAGTAACAAACATTTATTATTAAATTGTATGAAAAAATGTTATTTCTACAAAAACAAATTAATATACGTAAATAAAACAACATTTAATCTAATTGTAACACACATTTTGCTTATTAGTAACATGCATTTGGCTAAATAGTAACATACCTGGGAGCGAAAAAATCTGGAATCATAGTTGCGATTTAAAAAAAAAAAAAAAGACCAAATCCGATCCGACCCGATAAAATCCGCAAATTTTTTTAAATTTATCCGTTTCACGGCGTGAAACGTTTCACGTGAGTGTTCCTCATCATTTATATATTTAGTTCTTTAATACTCTTTCTCTTTTATAGAAATTCTCAATTTTCTCATTTGGATGTGAGACTCAGCAAGTAGATAAATTAATATGTAAAAAGTTATTTTCAACCAGGATTTAACTATACGTGCGGGGGTGAGTTTTTTTTAAGTCTAATATCATGAACGAATATTAATCTCATTTAAAGTCTAAAGTTAGATATATAGGAGTATTTTATTATTTAAGTTTGATTGACTTTGATTTTCGTCCTCTTATTTTTTGAATTTTGAATTTAGTCCTATAACTTTCAAAAAATTAACTTTTTGTCCTGCGACCTGCTTACTATAGGTCATTTAACAAGTTATATGATGACATGTCAGTTTTATCTTATTTTATTATGATAAAGACATATTTGGAATTCTCTAATAGGAGGACACTAGTATTTAACTATTTAAATAAAAAATTCATTAAAATTGAACATAAAATTAAAGGAAAAATTATTTACAGTAATAGTTTTCAATATGACAAACACTTATATACAAATTTCTACGGATCTAAGATCCGTAGAAATATCCATTTTTGAAAATTCGCGGGTCTAAACCGGGTCGGGTCGAATTTGAGTATTTTTTTCCAAAATTCACTTAACTTGTGATTTTCGCTCCCAGGTATGTTACAATTGGGGCAAATGCATGTTACTTTAAGGCAAAACGTGTGTTACAACCAGATTAAATGTTGTTTTCTACACATATTCATTTATTTTTGTAAAAATAAATATTTTTCATGCAATGTAACACATGTATATGTTACATTGTATGTGTAACACATATTTATTCTTAATAAAAATACATTTTATCCTATAGTAACACATATATGCTCATATAATAACACAAATTGAGGAACAAATATGTGTTACAATTAGAGTAAATATGTATTACTGCAAATTTATGTTACACTAGGAGTAAATTTGTGTTACTGCAAATGTGTGTTACATCTAGAGTAAATGTGTGTTACAATTAGAGTAAATGTGTGTTACTGCAAATGTATGTTACAATTAGAGTAAATGTGTGTTACTGCAAATGTGTGTTACAATTAGAGTAAATGTGTGTTACTGCAAAATCAAATGTGTGTTACTGTATGCACAAACATTTATTTATCCTTATAAAAATATATATTATATTTTATATAACATATATAAGGTATTAACTGATGTATTAAATACATGAATAACATATTATTAACATAAATCAACAAAGAAAATAAAAAATAAATTAAGTAACACATATTTATACTTGCAGAAATACATATTTTCTTTATAGTTACTAGAAAAGTATAAAAAAATATTTTTTTAAGAATTAGTAACACAGATTTTACCTAATTGTAACACGTCTTTGCCCAAATTGTAACATACATAGGAGCGAAAAAACATATTATTAACATAAATCAACAAAGAGAATAAAAAATAAATTAAGTAACACATATTTATACTTGCAGAAATACATATTTTCTTTATAGTTATTTGAAAAGTACAAAAAATTAATTTTTTAAGAATTAGTAACACATATTTTGTCTAATTGTAACACTCCTTTGCCCAAATTGTAACATACCTGGGAGCGAAAAAATCTGGAACTACAAGTTGCGCGAATTTTGAAAAAAAATGTCCAAATCTGACCCGACCCGGTTTAGATCCGCGAATTTTTCAAAAATGGATATTTCTACGGTAAAAATTTGTACACAAGTGTTGCTCTTTCAATATTATGGAAATTCAAATTGCTTCTCTTATTAAAAAAATTAATTTTAAATATCACCCACAAGCAAATCTAAAAAGTTAAAATTTAAAATTCTATTATAAATATAAAATATCATAAATTATATATATTAATTAAAGAATTTGTATAAAAATTTCAACATAATTAAATCTAATTTTAAAAATAAATAAATATTTCAATAAAAAATAATTATAAGGGGGCTAATTTAAAATAATGAGTCAATTCAATAAAAATGTTATTTTAACTGAAATTGTGCATAAATTTTTTATTAATTAGAGAAATATATTGGATGATATTTTTCAATATATAACTTTAAAATTGATATTTTGATCAATCTCAAAAGATTTTTCAGCGATAATTGATATAAGTATTAATCAGAAGAAGTCGACGCTCAAATAACATAAATGAGTACCAGTTTTCATGAATTTGATATGAGCTTGAAAATTTTATTCCTAAATTCATTTGGAATTTATTTTTGAAATTTTTATTTGTTTCTAAAATTAGATTTAATTATTTTTGAAATTTTATTTAGATTTCTCTAATTAATATACAAATTATGATATTTAAAATTTATAATAGAATTTTAAATTTAATTTTTTTAGATTTTCTTGTGGATGATATTTGAAATTAGATTTTTTTAATAAGAGAATCAATTTGAAATTTCATAAAATATTGAAAATTATTAATGAAAAAGAGTTTTTTCTTTAATTATATGTTCAATTTTAATGATTTTTTTTGTTAATTAAATGATCAAACATCAGTGTCCACCAATCAAGACTTCAAATATGATTTATTATAATAAAATAAAAGATTTGATTTGATATTAGGCTAATTTTGTATGAAAATATTAAGTTATATAGATATTGCATTATATATATATATTCAAATATGTCGTTGTTTACAATATTGATATCAATAATTATAAACTTTTAATATCTTTAATTTGACTATGTCATGAATAATTTGTTAATATTGTTATCTATGTACTCCAAGTTAAATAAATATGTGTTATATTAATTTTTTTTTGAATTTTAATTTACTTTTAAGTTAGCCTTTTATAATTATTTATTTTTTGAATTTACAAAAATTTTAAATTAGATTTAATTAATTAATTTAGATTTTTTTAATTAATATTATAAAATTTTACTTTATATTTATAATAGAATTTTAATTTTTAATTTTTTTAGTTTCTTGTGAGTGATATTAGATTTTAGATATTTTCTTTTGATATTATTTTCTTGTGAGTAATTTTATTTTTTATTTTCTTGTGAGTAATATTATTTTCTTGTGAATGATACTTTATATTTTCTTTTTATTTTTAATAGATTTTATTATTTTCTTGTGATATTAGAATTTGTTAATAGGAGAATCAATTTGAATTCCCATAAAAATATTGAAAATTATTAATGAAAAGATTTTTTTTAATTTTATGTTCAATTTTAATGAATTTTCAATTTAAATGATCAAATATTAACATCTACCAATCAGAGACTTCCAAGTATAATTTTAACATAATAATATAAAATAAAATTGACACATCAGCATATAACTTGTTAAGTGACCTGTAGCAGCAGGTCATAGGACGAAAAAGTAATATTTTTGTAAGTTACAGGACTAAATTCAAAATTCAAAAGATAAGAGGACAAAAATCAAAATCAACAAAACTTAAAGGATAAAAAAGTTTATTTTCCCTTATTATTTTATTTATTTATTTTTCTGACAAGTTGAGGAATCAATTTATTTTAATTATAACTCTACCTAACAATCTAGCAACGTAAATGTGATGTTCCCAATTCATTATAACTCTACCTAACAAGCTTGCTACGTAAATGTAATGTCCCCAATTCCATCCATATATGTGTCTGTCATCAATAAATGTTAGAGCATCGCAACAACTGTTTTAAAGGCCCATTTAATATATAATTGGTGGAGGCAATATATAATTCATTCATAACCATTGTGAGAGTTAAAAAAATATCCATCCAAAATATTGGACAAGAGGGAGGAGGATATGTAATGTGTTTTGAACCACTCTCTTTGGGCGATTTTGATTATTCTTTTAAATTTTTAATTAATTTAATATATATAAATATTAAAGTATTAAAATATTAATTAATTTTAATTTATTAATTTTATATATTAATAAAATAAAATAAAAACAATCAAGAAATTACATGTGTATATATACATGCACTCATGTTAATAGATAGTAAAAAAAATATTAAAAAATGATTAGTTTATAATTTTAGTGAAAATATTTTATTTCACTACAAAAAATTCGCGTTTTAGCAACGGATTTTACCAACGGATTTATATCTGTTGGTATACTAACGGATTTTGTTGGGCGGATTAGGCAAGGTGCGCCAAGTCCAGCAGTCTGCCTAGCCGAGTCGGGCGGAGGCAGGTGCGCCAAGTCCGGCGGAGGCATTCGAACTCGTGGGGCTGCAGCTAGATATTGGGTTTAAAGGAATTGATTGTACTACTCATACCAACAAGGTGCATTTTCTTTTCTGGTGCCCATTGTGAAAGAACTCTAAAGTTAAGCGTGATTGGCTTGGAGCAATTTCATGATGGGTGACCCCCTGAGAAGTTCTCAGGGTGCGTGCGAGTGAGGACATAAGCACACTAGAAAAGACCCGTGTTAGTTTGAGAGGATAGTACATCAGTTCTACTCAACGCAGCCGATCCTACAATTGGTATCAGAGCACAGGTCACGAGTTCGATCCCCAGTGGAGGCATCTGTTGCAGATGAGTTATCTGGCAGATGTTGGGGGGGGGGGGGGGGGGTTTTTTGGGCGGATCCTACAGATTTGTATCGGATCCGAATGCTTTACATTACCAACACTCTACTAACAATTTAACAACACAATTCCTAACCAAATATATTCCGTCGGTAATTAATAAACTTATAATTTATTTAAAATTAATTTTAATTTTAACAATAGATTAGTAATGAAATTTTAACATTTAAATTTTTTTACCAACGGAAATTTTCTTTGATAATTCTAATTAATTTATTTTAAATATAAGAAGAGTATTAATTCATAACTTGGAAATATTTTCTCTATTAAAATTACAGAAAGAACAAGTGTTGGATATTAAATGGACACTTGGAAATATTTCTGTTTTCAGAACTTATAGTCAAGTGAAATTAAATTCATTTATTTGAATACAAAAAGAGTCATTGATTTAAATAAGGATATGTTGTTCCTTAAAATATACTTTATTTTTTGTTGAAAGAAAACAACAAAAAAATTTATATTTTATAGATAAAAATATGAATAAAAAGCTCTTTTAATTTTTCGTACTACAACTAATTAGCATGCTGCAAGTAGCTGAGAGGTGTGCAACTAATATTTTTTAAGCCTATTACAACAAAGAAATTTCTCGAGGCTACTTTTAGTTAATTGAATAATAAAAAGAATCCAAAAGAATATGAGATATTACATACTAATCCATATGTAAAGGAAATAATACACCACGTACGTGTAGCAGTGGTGGCCCTCCCACTAGAAGGTGTTTCAAATTTATTGACACTCTTTGAGGTCATAATGATATCATACCAAAATATAATGCAAGCACACTATAGCCGTTAATCATAAGTGATACATGGAATCTAAAGTACAAGATACACATTATATGAAATGCAATATATATATACATATATATATATTTATCTCATAATAACAAATTTCAATGGCAAAATGGACTTTGTTAATAAATTCCTCATTTTTCAAGAATGTTGTAAAGGTATAATGCCTCATATATTTGAAATATTCGTTATGGTCTTAAAGTTATCTGACGGTAATGAGATTAGAAGGATATCCCAACCGATTGACTACCCCCAAGATTAATTACGCCCTGATGATTTCAGAGTACAAGGAGGAGAGACAAGTCTATTACTATTTGAAAGCCTGATCGAGTTTTAAAATCATTCAAGGCATCCCAAATAAAGTAAACAGATGGAAAAAACATTTCTTTTTCATTGTGGGAGATTGGCGGGAGGCCACCACTTATTCGTGAGTTGAAAACCGAATCATGGCTTCAGAGGGATATGGAGAACTGATACATGAGTAACGTTCTTCACATAATATTCGTTCTGAGGTACACTGATTTAATTTTTTTTCTTTTGCAGGTCCAAAGCTTTCGAAGTTGGGCAAAAAAGGGCCACCTGATCTCTTTGTTCTTGCTTTTACTTGTGCGGCTTCCCGGAACGAGAAGGATCGGACCGTGAAGTATTTGAAAAAAGAGAACTTTAGACGTGCGACGATTTATTACAAGCCCACATCACTTGGAAGCAAGAGCTCCAGTTCCAGAGGGTAGTCTTAACTTTAAATTGTTACTTTTATGACATTATGATAGATCCATCTAACTTCACTTTCTTTTTACTATTTCCTCTGACCAGGGTGTTACTGTCGCTATACAATCAGAGTTCAAAGCTTTCTATACAAGAATCATGAATCTCGAATAAGAGGATAATAGGCGCAGGATGGACCCCTCTACCACATTTTTTGAGCTCCGGAGGCAGAGAGGAGCTCAAGCTACCAAATCTGCAGCCACAGCTACGGCTGCTCCTGCTCCCTCTATTACTGTACAGAAACTAGCTCGAAACAGCGCGCCTAAAAAGGATATAGCCGGAGGCCGTCTAAAGAGAGGTGATGGCACTGCCGTTGGTGCCACTTAAGAGGCTAACTAGGATAAGAAAAAGAGCAAGACTGGGCCAGCTGGTGGGTCATGTGGTCAGGCTCAAGTCCCTCGTCCTGTCACTGCACGAAGTTCACCTCCGCAGCCATCGTCACCTCGTGATGCGGCTTTCCTCCGAGATACCACTTACCTCGGTTGGGATTATGATAAAAAGAATGCGTACGTTTGACACCTTCAGATTATTATTATATTCATATCACTTGATCTTTTACTCATGTTTATTATCTTCGCAGATACCATCCTGATGATTATCCTCATCATTGTGGTGCTCTTCATCAGATCACTTGTTCCAGATCACTAGGGCATTTTGGAGATATCCCTGATATTGAGGTTAAGCGTGCCTCTCAATATGTTGTTGAATCTTGGACCGCTATGGGTGAAAATTTGATCCACGCCCAGGACCTTACTTATAATTAATGGTCATCTCGAGGGTATGTATGTTAGCTCTACGACCATTATTTTTCGACGAATACTGGATCAAAGTGCTGGGCTCGAGAGATCCAATCGTCATCTCTGGGAGGACAATGGCGAAAAGGATAAGATGATAAAGAGCAAGAATGATGAGCTGAAGCGAACTGAATCAAAGATTGAAAGCACTCTTGACGCTGAAAAGGCAACTATTGAGGGTTACTGTAATCTTCAATATACCACTAAGAAGCTCGAAAAGTAGCTAGAAGAGGCTATGACAGGCTTTGCTCGCCTCAAGCTCGAGATGTCTCGAGATAGTGATGAAAGTTTCAAGCTGATGGACCAAGTGTTAGTGCTCGAGCAAAAAAAGTCAAAGACCAGATTGAGGTGGATAGTCGATAACTCGATATCTTGAGGAGGAGGTGGTGAAAGACGTCACAAATTTTGGCTACATCTGTTCTTACAGTGAATGCCTTCGAGAAATCAAATTTGTGGAAGATAGGGGCAAGAAAATTTCTGACATTGTAAAGAAAGAGTTCATTGACTAGCAAGGCGCAACCTCTTCCCATTGCTGATTTGGCCAACTTCAGCATTGATTTATCTATCTTCGGAGAGGGGCGTACCATCGTCGAACCCAATACACAGTCTTCTCAGCAAGCTCTTCTTGCCACTTCAGCTGTTAAAATCGTTTCTATTGCACCTGCTCCTGCTCAAGAGACTGCTGTTGCTCCAACCGTTTCTGCTGGAACAGATGCCGAGGGAGGTCATATGGAGAGTCATATCGCCATGGCCATGTCTTTCATACAGACTCCTCCAGGTGAACAAGTTATTCCTCCTTCTGGCACGACACATGAAACACAGCACTCTGATCCTTCCTCAGCTACTCCGCCTGAGCCATCTGTTATCACATCTGCTCTCGAGGGTGACGTGCCACCAGAAGTCTGAAAATTCTACTTTCTTGCAGTTCGTGTTTGCTGTTCCGATGTCTTTTTTGAAAGATGTCTCTGTTTGAACTCTGTTTTACTTTGTACTCAACTTTATTTTATTGGAATGAAATGTTTCTTTGCTTTCTGTCTTCGCATGTTGCTTGTTATTTTGTTTTATGGTGCTTTCCTCATTCTGCATTTGCAGCATTCACGAGTTATACACTTGAGAATTGGCCTTTCTTCCTCATAATTTGATTATTTTTTGAAATTTATTGGGGCTCTTGGCCTTTACATCGTAAATGGGCACTCATTGTCATTATGCAAATTTCTTGTCCGTAGCATTTACCGATTTTTATTGCCGTAATGCTTCCTCTCATGAAACGCATTTTAGTGACTTGACATATTCCAGCTTTTAACCTTGTCTCAATCAACATCGTAATTTTCAAGCAATCAGCTTTAAAAAGTTGTTTGCCTTCTTGAATATCCTGATTCCCGGCTGCTGGCTGTTCGGGCAAGGCGCGGCGACGACTTTCGATTTCTGGCGATCAACCAGCCACGACGGTTCGATCGTGTGCACGTGCCGAGGCTAGAACGATGGCAGATTTGGTGGCATTAGAAGTGTAATGGTAGTCTAAGGCAGACTTCATGATGAAGAGAAGACTTGGCCAATTCTAATTCTTTTGCGTAGATTAAAAATTCTGAATGGGCTTATGGGTTATTTTCATGTTCAACACTTTGGGCTATTAAAATATAAACTGGACTTTTAAAATGGCCCTTAATTGAATTAGACATTTAACCAAAGGAGCAGGTTATATGCACCCACATTTGTGAGTGGTGCACCCACACATAATTTTTAATAATTATAATATCATACAAAAAGACATAAGTACCCTTCTAAAATAAATTTGATGCACCCACATTTCACAAGCCCTATATCTCGTGCACAGAATCGTGGGGTCTCCATCGGCTTAGCCACGACAATGTTAGATCTGACGTCTCCATTCTCAACATGTTTTTCTTGCTTACTTGACCGATGCTACCAACCGGCAGCGCGTTTAACCCACTCGTCGTTTTGTCCTCCGGAGATTTCTTTAATTTTGTCTTCACTCGGACCCCTGTTCAGTCTCTCTCTCAAATTTGGTCAATGAATATGCAAATTAATACATGTTTTCTTTTCTCATGTCTACCACATGTTTGATGAAATGCCTAAGTAAAATAAAATTTCAAGGGATCCGAAGAATTTTGCGGTATTACAAGGGTGCACCCACACCACCATCTACGCAGATAACTTCGTCTTTTTATATAATACTAATATGTATACCCGCGAATTTCGCGGTATAAAATAAATATATGTATAAAAAATTATATATCTTTTGTTATTTAATTAATAATATTGTATAAATATAATACTTAATTATAACATAATCAAATTTTATTAATTCATTTAATTTTTTGTATTGATTTAATTAAATGCTATACAAATTAAATTTAAACTTAATTAAATAAGTCAAAAAATAACTTATCTCCTAAAATTTGTAATTATTTATAATTAAATATATTTTATAGTAACAACTCCTGATTTATCATGTTTATAAAATTTGAAATCAGGATCAAAATTTAAAAAAAAAATTATAAGATTTATTTTGTATGATTTATTTTGTTATGATTAAAGAAAATAAAAAAATTATATAATATTTAATTATTCGTGATGAGAACAAAATATGATTATATATTGCAAAATATCATCCCATATTATTATAAGTGGCAGATACTAATAAAATAAAATATTATTAAAAATTTTAATAATATAAATATATTAGTAAGTATGAAAAGTGATGATTAGATCCTCATATAATATATATGTACCAAGAATTTAACATCTTATTGTGGTACATAAATAATAATAATAATAATAATAATAATAATAATAATAATAATAATAATAATAACAACAACAACAAAAACAATAATAATAATAAATACTACCTCCGTCCCAGAAAAATCTGCGGTACTTTCCTGGGCACAGGTTTTAAGAAAAAGTGTAATGAGTAGAATGTGTATGGTAGAGATTGCGAGGTAAAGATTTTAAAGGTGGAGATTTAAAGGAATATTTCCATTTTGGGAGTATGCAAACTTTTGTGGGACAAACTAAAAAGGAAAGTGTGCAAACTTCTGTGGGACGGAGGTAGTATAAACAGATGTTTAAATAATTCTTAATAATAACAATAAAATTGAGATTTTAAATAAAAAATAATTAAACCAATTACGGTCAGTACTTATACAATGCATACACAATGAGTAAATAACTTACGGTGCAAAAAATCGAATATGAGAATTGTAATGTTGTGTGGGTTTTTCATTTAAGGTTTAAGGATTTATATAAAATTATGAATCAATAAATCTGTATTTCTTAAATTTAACATATATGTGTATCAAGAATTTATATATATGTATATATAGAGATTAATAATGTGTTTGATATATATATATATATATATATATATATGTATATATATATATATTTATATCAATGAAAAAGGAGAAAATTAGAGAT
>JAPKLY010002319.1:15963-26395 GCA_026898435.1 Prunella vulgaris | reverse complement strand
TGTCTGGACTTTTTGCAGTGGTAGCACTGATCTGCATCAGAAGAAAGCTTCTTGTCAGTGTACCTTTTATCAGAGGATTCCCTCCTGCTCCCTGATGATCTTTCAGGTTTGGAGCTGGATCTTCTGGGCTCATCCTCTCTCCTCTTTTCATCTCTGCGTCGCTCAGGCTCATTGCGATCCCTCCTGGAATCGTTCTTCTTTCTTCTCTCCGGGGGCTAGATCTCCTGGGGCTGGAGTACCTGCGATCACTGGTGTCAGTATAAAATTTCTTATACCTGCCGAAACGAGAGTTCAGTTTCTCAAATCGCGGTGCCATCAGGCTGTACTCCAAGGCTAGCTCATCTTTGTTCATGTCTTTTAGAGACTTGGAGCCAGATCCAGCCTCAGGCTCAGGAGTAGCTTTAAGAGCCACGCTCTTCTCCTTTTCAGATGTCTTCTCCTCACTAACTTCCTCACTGACAACACCCATCTTCTTCCTCTTATCGAGGTCAAATTCTAGAGCCTTTAACTCAGAGAATAGGTGTGAGTGAGTGATGTTTGTAAGGTCCTGAGTGTTTTCAACAAAATTACTCCTGTGTCCCATCTTTCATGGAGACAGTTCAGGATCTTAGAAGAAACCTCCCTCTTGGGAAACTCCTTCCCAAGGGTTGCTAGCTCGTTCATCATCTTAATGAACCGAGCTTCCATCTAATCGATGGACTCTCCCTCTAGCATCTTGAAGGCCTCAAACTTCCTGATAGCGAGATCTCTCTTGTTTTCCTTGATCTTTTCAGATCCTTCGCTCATCTCCCTCAGGGTATCCCAGATCTGCTTAGCTGTCCTCAGATGCATCAGCCTGATCGAGTTCTCGTAAGAAACGGTGTGGAGTATAATGTTCTTGGCAACATTATCCAGTCCAATTTGCTTAATCTGATCAGAATTAAGCCCGGACCACTCCACTTCTTCATCTCCGGTGGCTGGAACAGGGACATTGCCAGCAACAGGCCAAGTCGTCTGAAGATTTCTCATAAATCTGATTGGGCCATGTTCAATCACCTGTGGCATCTGATCATGGATAGAGTAGAGATGTGCGAGTACCCTGAATTTCCAATAGTCATAATTGTCAATAGAGAATTCAGGAAGATTGCCCTCGAGGCGTTTAGAACCGGATGCCATGATATGCAGTTTTTCAGAAATAAGATCAGTTCAGTAGACCACCAAAAGTTTCTCCTCAGAAACTGTTGGTAAACAAAGTCAGTGATCTTTTAAACCACTGCTCTGATACCACTTGTTGGATCGGTTGCGCTGAGTAGAACTGATGTACTATCCTCGCAAAGCAACACAGGTCTTTTCTAGCGTGCTTATGTCCTCACTCGCACGCACCCTGAGAACTTCCCAGGGGGTCACCCATCATGAAATTACTCCAAGCCAAGCACGCTTAACTTTAGAGTTCTTTCACAATGGGAACCAGAAAAGAAGATGCACCTTGTTGGTATGAGTAGTACAATCAATTCCTTTAAACCTAATATCTAGCTTCAGCGCCACGGGCGGCACGCAACTATACCTTTAATCGTGCGAACGAGTGGACTTGAGCGCAGCTCGCCTCCAAGGCAGGGACTGCTAGGATTTCTCCCAACAGGCTGCCTCTAGTGGATCCTAATACAACTGATGAAGATGAACCACAATGCATTCGTGAAGATTGTGATGGAGTTTGGGTCGATAATGCAAATGCTTAAGAACAGGTTTTATTTAATTGATTGCTCAATGATACCTGTCTCAATACTCTGATTAGGAATTCTTTTAAAAAAATTATATATTTATACCTAAAAATATTTTTGAAAATCTTGAAACTTATACTTGTGCGCCTAACTCATACAATTTATGCATCATGAAAATGCTGTGATTATCTCCAAAGGATGTAGCTCACAAGTTGAAAAGTAAAGCTATCCTTTTTTATATGTTTACCACTCTGCCCCTGATGATGGCCATATTTGCTTTTATTGGACTACGAGTATTGACTTTTATTGGACGGTAGTGATGACTGTTGGAAAGTTTATTTATGTTATGAACTTGGATATTGATTTCTCTTTTCCTTCTCTGCTTTATTATGTGAATTGTTATTCGGGATCTAAAGCTTTAGAAGATGTCATGCTTAGATCGTGGCATAGACATGTTAGTTGAAAGCTAGAAATAAAGGGGAATTTATATCTATCTATCTATAGATAATCTCCAAGGAAGTGCTTGCCTAGAGATACATCTCCAAAATCTTTATAGATGCATTAATTTATACATTTTGTATTGATGCTTTACAAGGTACACTATCCATTAAAAACAAGCTAATATAAAATTTTATTTGTGTTGAACAGGTTTGGAGGAACAATGGGACGTAGAAAATTGAGGCCGGATACTAATAAAGCGGTGAGAGAGACCACTCCTAGGAAAAAAAGAAAAGAGATAAATGTTGAAGTTGCTGAATTGGGAGATGAGCAAGTAGCATCAAAAACTGAGGGCTCAAAATTTGATAATGATGGGAATGAAAAAGTAGCATCGAGACCTGTAAATCGGAGAGGCAAAACTGTAATGCACAATCTTTATATGCTACGGGAAAAAGGAGTGAAAAAAGATGTTGAGTTCAACAAATTAGGACAACCGTTTGGGCCTAATAACACTGAGATGCAGAGCTACATTGGTGTACTTGTACGGGAGTTAGTTCGTATCACGTATAATGATTGGAAGCAAGTTCCAAATGATATCAAAGAGCAAATATGGGAATCAGTCAACGTAAGTAATTAGTATATATTGCTGTTTTTTATTTATTGCAACAATTTGTGCGTTATTTGATCTCTTAAATATTTATTTTTTATAGTTATCATTTAATGTGGTTCCGGAGTATAAGAAAGGATGTTTGACATCAGCCAATGACAAGTGGCGTGGCTTCAAGTCAACACTTACTAAATACTTTGTTATCAGAAGACTGGGCAGCCCAGATTTGAATACACCACCTCCAAAGACTAACATTACTGAAGCTGACTGGAGTGCTTTTGTTATAAGTCGTTTAATAGAAGATTTCAAGGTAAAATTATTTATAAATATTTTCGTATAAAATTCAGTTTCAAAAGGATAGATATCTATTAATTAAGTTTTTAATTGCTTTTTTTTATAGGAAACTAGTTCAGCCCACAAGAGTTTGCGCAAAAGTATAAAATATCCACATAGTCTATCTCGAAAAGGCTATGCAAATTATGCTGTGGAACATGTAAGAATTGTAATTACTTTGAATACCATGAAATAATCAGAATTTTGACTTATTCTTCTTCAATATGTTTCATTACAGAGTTCGATATTGTCTGGTGACGCTGATATCGACAGAGCAACTCTATGGGTACATGGACGTAGAAGCAAAAATGGAGTGTTCGAAGGAGAAGAACTAGTTGAAACAGTAGCAAAAATTGTAAGTAATATTTTAATTTTTCATGTGTTTGGAGATGTTGATTTAATTTTTTTTTATTTTTTTTACAGAATGAATTCATAAATCAGAATAAGACAGGTGTACAAGAATCATCACAAGACATACTTTCTTCAGCACTGGATTCAACTGATCATGGTGGACGTGTGAGAGGAATGGGAGCTTTAGTCACTCCATCCTCGTTCTTTAACATTCCTAAAAAATCTGGAAATAGTAATAGCTTATTACAGGATACACGGGCACATTTGGAAATATTGGAAGCAGTCGTCATGGATTTGAAGACAGGCAGCAAGACCACTAAAGAGAAAGGAAGTTGTTCAGTGAAAGCCAGTCATCCGACTGAAAATGATGACTTTGTATGTGGTGATCAAAAGAGTATCTCACCGGAAGAAGATTTGGTTATTCATATTGGTGATGATGAGGACATGAAGGTATGGATTAAACATTTAATAATTTTATGTAGATAATATTATTAATATGTGATTTGTTTAGGATTCAATAGATTTTAATGATGGATTACTAGTAAAAATTGATATTAGTTCATAATTTGATATTGTACCAACACTTGTTATAAGTTATAACTGCCATGAAATTCATGTTCCTCTACAAATTTGAACATTTTGTTTAGGGTAAAGCTGTGGCGTTGAGTTTGTCATCAAGGGTAGACGCTGCAGTGGCATATGGGACATTTATACGAGAGAATAGACCCAAAGACGTAATGCATGGTGTACAATGTCCTGATAACTCTGTGTGTGTATCCATTGATCATGCAATTGATAAGGATGTTCAACTACCAATTCCCACAAGAGAGTTTGAGAACGTTGGAGATGCAATAGGTTCACATGTGGCTTGGCCAAAGCACTTGGTCAAATTGCGGGTAAGATTTATATTAGTTACTTTCATTTGAAGTTGGCTGTTAATACTAATGAAGCTGAAGGAGCACCTTATTATATTTTCTGCACTGTTGATGAGTTAGGCTTGATGAATTCTCTATATTATAGCTGAACAACTTGTGTTTGTTGAATTATATTGTATTACAATTTTTAGAAGTCTGAGAAAAAGAAGAAAAATATTGAAGTTCAGAAGCCTGGATTGAAAAAGGATAGTATGCCAATATTAATATAGGTTGTCTACTGTTTTTCAAAACGTGCCAAAGAAACCATACAAATTCCGTTGGATGTTGATGTCTTTGGTGAGAAGTGCCAATTGTATGTTCATTTTGAAGATGTTGATCCATTTGCTCGGTTGGAGCCCATCTCAGCCACTTGTGTTGCTACATATATCTGGTAATCATATTTCAGTAATTTTGTAAGTTAAATGTACACGTTATTTTTATTTATAATTTAATGTGTTATCTTTTTTATTGTAGGCATCTATACAATCGTATGACATCTCTAAATAAGAAGGACAAATTTGTATTTGTGAATCCATGGACTTCATCAGCATCACATAGCAAGGACAAAGCGGTTGTAGATGACTACAATGAGAATAGGTCAAAGGAACTTGCAAAAATATTGGCTCGTACAACTTGCGATCAACTGGTTCTGGTGCCATGCAATCTTACTAGGTGAGTACGATTTTATAAAATAATTTTTAATATGCTTTCTAGTAAAATATGTCACTCATATAAACAAATTTATTATATTTCTGTACACAGTGCTCATTGGGTTCTTACGATTATTAACCCACACAAAGAAGAAGTTTGCTTCATCGATCCTCTATATCGAACCATTGATCAGGAATGGAAAAAAGTTGTGGACATGTAAGTTTATTATTTTTAATATTAATTCATAAGCTAACTGTGAATTTTTTATGAATTGATAATTTTAGTGTGAATTATAAGATATCTCTCGTTAATCTATTGTTATAGGGCCTTAATAATCTTTAATGCGGGTGTTGCAAGTAAGAGAACAAAGAAAAATAATCCATGGAATATAATCAAGGTATGTAAAATTATATGTATTTCATATTCTCATAATTATGATCAAAATATGTTTAACGAATTTTTTACTAACCTAGGCACCTAAGCAGCCCGACGGGGAGCAATGTGGTTACTTTGTGCTACGTTACATGAAAGATATAATTGAGTTTGATGGAGTTGTGGAAGCGGATTCGATGCAATTAGTGGTAAGAATAGTTTATGTTGATGATATTATTATGTTTTGGTCTTTAGAATTTGTCTAATTATTGAGTTATGTGGTATATGTTTATATACATCACAAGTGCTTTCTATGAAAGAGCTGATAGTTTTAGATTTTTGTATGATTAGTCTTACAAGAGAACATTTAAAAATCTGTTCAATCCATGATTCTGCATTTTCTTGTCTGCCTAGCTATAGAAAGATATATCTTAGACATTTATTTTAGCTTTGCTCATTTTATTTTTTGTATTTTAACAGTTTCCACAGAAGAACTACTCTAGAAAAGAAATTGATGATGTGAGGGAGGAATGGGCTACCTGTGTTTCTGAATACATGGACAACTAATTTACTAGAAGTGGTCAGAAGTCGAAGTTGGTCGATTGCTTTTTTATTATTTTGAACATGTTGAAGTTGGAAGATTTGAAGTTGAAGTTGGAAGATTAGGAACATGTTATTAATATTCGAAGATTTATCGATTGTGGTTCGAAAACTATATATGAATTAATGTGGTTTTTGAATTGTGGAGATATTTTATGATGATTACATTTCTATTGGTTCTTAATTTATGGAATGAAAAATATCTATATATAATATTAATAAGCTACGACAACAGAAATAAAAAAAGAGTAACACATAGTTTTGACAACGGATTATATTTAAGACAACGGGTATACACCGTTGTTGTAAATATTTAAGACAACGGGTATAAAAAGTAAAAATTACGGTTAAAATGCGTTGTCGTAGGTATTTACCACAACGGTTTTAAAACTCTATAACAACGGTTATACACCATTGTCGTAATTACTTAAGACAACGGGCATAAAAAGTAAAAATTACGGAGAATCCCTATCGTCGTAGGTATTTACCACAACAGTTTTAAAACTCTATAACAATGGTGATACACCGTTGTCGTAAATACTTAAGACAACGGGTATAACAAGTAAACATTACGGACAAAACGCGTTGTTGTAGGTATTTACCACAACGGTTTTAAAAATCTATAAAAATGGTTAAACCCCGTTGTCGTAAATACTTAAGACAACGGGTATAAAAGGTAAACACAACGGTAGTTATCTGTTGTCATATGTTTAAGACAACGGTTAATAAAGAGTAAAGACAACGGGTATTCACCGTTGTCATAAATACCTAAGACAACGGTGAGAAACACGTTGTCAAAAGTCTGGACCTACCACAACGAGTCGATCCACAACGGTGGAAAAACACCTACGACAACGGGGAATCCCAGTTGTCGTAGCCCTTTTCTGGCATAGTGGCTCTAGATAACTCAACTAAGATAACAATACGAGAAAAATGTGTTCGGGTGTTTTTCCTTATGGGGTAATCAATTAATGATTCAATAAGTTTATTTATCCCTTTTGTCGGTAAAAAATAGGAGCAATCATAATTAGTACACATTAAACCGTACTAAATAAAGGCATGAGCCCCGTCTCCCTTTTAATCCTTTCAAATGTGCAATCCTGCACAACTCCAAAACTAAATTAATTGAAAAATAAATAATTTGGCATCAATTAATTAAATAGACAACAATATTCACACTATGCCAAAAATAGCCTACGACAACAGGGAAAAGACAACGGGTAGCGTTGTCATAAGATTGAACCCCGTTGTGTTAAAAATTTCCGTTGTCATAATTTATATTTTGCGCCGAAAGACAACGGGTTTAATCCCCTGTTGTCTTTTTCCATTGACATATCCCGATTTTTTTAATCAATTAATATTAGATATAAAAGCAGTACTTAGAAAAAATTAGTCTAATTTTTCCTCAGATATCCTTCGTCCCCTTAGTTGCCTGTGCCAACCCGTGCCCTAGCTAGCACCACCACTCGTCGCCGAGAAACGCCGCGACTACCACCGTAAATCATCTGTGTCATCTACCATCGTGAATCATCTCCGTCCTCTACCGCCTTGAATCGTCTCCTTCCTTTGCAGTCGTGAGTCGTCAAGTATCGAGAATCATCTCCATCGTCCAACATCGTATGTGAATCGGCCGTCATCCACTCCATTCTCCCAGGTTATTGAACTATGCCCTTATTTCTTTGTCTATACCTAATTAAACCTTAATTTCTAGGTTCACCAAATATCCCTAATTATATGCGGGGAAACCAACATATTTTGCAGAGAAATCGCAATTGAAGGGCGCACATCCATAGGAATTCAGCAAATCCTACAGTGAAAGATTTTGTTGCAATTAATCGAACACTCTGAAGTAAGTTCATTCCCTCTCCTTTTATTTGTCAGTTTCACATGCATTTTAAAAAAAATTCATTGAATAATTTTTGAATCTGTGTTTAGATGGTTCATTTTTTTCATGTTTAGATGCTTAGAATCTGGGATAGTGTGTGTTATAATTAATGATAAAAGGTTGTGCTCAGAAATTTTGTATATATAATTATTGTTTTAGGGCTTTATACTGTGGGTTCTTTGTGTTTTGGTTACTATAGGGAAATTATTTGAGTTTTTTGTATTTTGGTTACCATATAGAAAGACACAATAGAAATTTCAAAGATAAGAAGATGCTTAATTTATATACACATGAAAACTTAGGAACGACAAGTTTTGTAGCCGTAAGCAGAATTACTGATGTTAAAAGTTGTTCCTCTATACTGTTAGCTTTTCTTTTAATTCATTTCATATTAAGATTTGCAGTCTTGATGGTTACGTTCCTCTATCGTTAATAGCAAGGGATGATAGAAGAACAATTACGATGGTTTACTCTTCATTTTCTTATATCTTGTTTGAGATCTGAGCGAATTTGAATGACCAATCATCCTTTAATATAAGTTGTTCAAAGATAAAGAAGTATTAATGCTGATGAAGTATTAATCCTATATATAGTTTCTCATGCTGATGAAGTAAATGTTCTCCATTATTCTACTCTTCATTTGTGTGTTATGAGATAAATGCCGTCTCTTTACTGACTTTACCCCCAAAGTTGCGTCCTTTGATGCTATATATATATATATATATATATATATATATATATATATTTACAAAAGGAATACAATTTAGTGAAATCTCTAAGGCAGAAGCTCCTCAGGATGCAATTTGTATTGTTAAATCATGAACACAAATTCGTAATGAAAAAGATTCATTGGTGAATATGCTGAGTTTTTCCTCTGATTTTGTGCACATCACTAGAAGACAACTCAATTGACTTCAGTTTACATTGAAACTTCTCAGTTTCAGAACTCTGAATAAAACCCTTCAACATTAATCCAATCCTTACTCAACTATCACATATTTTCTGATAGAAAATGTGCCTTTTTCTTGATTTTATTTACTTTTAATTACAATTCCCAAAATTATTTATCATGTACAACTTGTACACAGCTAAAGGTAAGCCACTTTATTACTAGGCTGCAGCATGTTGATCTTCAACAGCCCAAGATCACATATTCTAACCATTGTAGGCAACAAAAGCTCCCCTGCTCAGAATCCCAAGCTCTCTGCTTCGAACTTTGCAGTTTATCAGCAAACTCTTTCTGCTAACTTCTCAATCGATTTATTCTTCATTATCTCATTTTGAATTTACTTGATGATGTCATAGCATCCCATCGTCCAATGATTTTTCACCTTAAAACTAAGAATCTAATATGATTTTGAAAGTAGTTAACCTGAGTTAGGTGTGCCTCATTTAGACTTGCTGTTTTATCATAGCTTATTTTTCAGTTTGAATTTTATTGATGGATTGAGGTTTGCATGTTCATGTTCAAGTATTTTGACAGCTTCTTGGGCGCAAATGTTTTAAATGGTTGTGGTGATTATGTGATTCCCGACTATGAAATCTTTGGTTGTTGTAGATCGTTAGCTATGAAGACATTAATGCTGTATATAAATGCCTCAAGGAGAAGTATGGGGTTAAAGATGAACAACTAATTGTGCATGGGCAGTCTGTTGGCAGTGGTCCCACAATTGATCATGCATCACGTATACCAAACTTGAGAGGTGTTGTTTTACAAGGGCGGTCTGTTTGACATTTACAAGGTGATCATTGATCTTATGGCTCATGTATTGTCTTTTCTCTTACATTGCTAGTGGACATTAATACTATTGGCACTCAGTTGTTTCTTTGTTAATTACAGAATATTGACAAAGTTAGTGCAATAAACTGCCCAGTTCTTGTTATTCACGTAAGTTCTTAAGCTTTTGCTTATTTTCATTTCTTTCTGATCAGGGTATGTTTCGTTCAAATATGATTGTTTTCTGCTGAATTCTTAAGGAGAGGATATTTTTCATGTTGGTTGCTTTGCATTACTAAAACTGCAATTTTTCATGTTGGTTGCTTTGCATTACTAAAACTGCAAAAATTTGGGAATTGATGAGCTGAGATATATAATCTCATTGTTTTCTTTAAGTTCCCCATATTTTAGGGACTATGGAGTGGGCTAGGAGTAGTTTAGAGCATAGTTATTAAAGGCGCGCCTCAGGCTCAAGGCGCAAGGGGCGCAATGAAAAGCGCCTCAGATCTGTGAGGCGGGCGCATGTGTGTTGACATTTTTTTTGTAATTCTTAGGCACTAGGCACACTGTTGCGCCTAGGTGCGCCTTGGAGCCTTAATAACTATGGTTTAGAGGCTGTAGGATGCATTAATTAAATCCATGTTTCTTCTTTTCATTCATTTCCTTGGAAATTGTTGTATGGATTATCGTTTTCTTTCTTATGTTTCCCTTGCTTCAATGTTTATCTGGTAAAGTAAGTTTAAGAGGAGAAACTTCAGTTTGTAATTAGAATGAATTGTGCAACAAGTTGAGATGCTGTTTAGGACATTAGCAAATCTTTTTAGTTGCTTCATTATTGAGATGAAGCATGAATTTTTGAGGAATTGT
>JAPKLY010002319.1:0-15953 GCA_026898435.1 Prunella vulgaris | reverse complement strand
TTAATGTGGTTTTTGAATTGTGGAGATATTTTATGATGATTACATTCCTATTGGTTCTTAATTTATGACTTGAAAAATATCTATATATAATATTAATAAGCTACGACAACAGAAATAAAAAAAGGAGTAAAATATGTTTTTGACAACGGATTATATTTAAGACAACGGGTATATACCGTTGTTATAAATATTTAAGACAACGGGTAAAAAAAGTAAAAATTATGGACAAAATACGTTGTCGTAGGTATTTACCACAACAGTTTTAAAACTCTATAACAACGGTTAAACCCCGTTGTCGTAAATACTTAAGACAACGGGTATAAAAAATAAACATTACGGACAAAACGCGTTGTCGTAGGTATTTACCACAATGATTTTAAAATTCTATAACAACGGTTAAATCCTGTTGTCGTAAATACTTATGACAACGGGTATAAAAGGTAAACACAACGGTAGTTATCAGTTGTCATATGCTTAAGACAATGGTTAATAAACAGTAAAGACAACGGGTATTCACCGTTGTCATAAATACTTAAGACAACGGTGAGAAACCCGTTGTCAAAAGTCTGGACCTACCACAACGAGTCGATCCACAACGGTGGAAAAACACTTACGACAACGGGGAATCCCCGTTGTCGTAGCCCTTTTCTGGCATAGTGTCAATTGAGCACAAATGTTAAATTCACAATTTAATTCATAAACTCAACTTAATTTTTATAAAATTACACACAATAAACATTTTCACAATTATACTCAATTAATCCAATTAAGTGTAAAAATGCACGAAATTCTATAAAAAGAAGCAAATTAAACACAGTATTTTTACCAATTTATACACCAATCATCTATATTTGAGAGTTGTCCATTTATACAAGAGCAAAATAATTTTTCTCAAATATATGTCACCACAAATATGTTTGAAGGCTGATTTCTTACGTTATTTTTCTATCTCTCTTCAAGTTTCCCATTTTATTTTGGCTCTTTAATTAAGAAAATATATTTTATAACCATATATATTTGTGATGGCAACAATATATAGAATCATATCTATTGATCCCATTTAATGGAGTTGATCTATAGTATTTAAATGGATAAAATAAATATTTTATTAAAAAATATTAATCAATTTAAGTTCATGAAATTATAATAATATAATTTATGTGAAATAATTAATGAAATGATGTGTAATTTAAAGATATATATATAGACTGAATAGTGCATGGGTAAAAAAAAAATTGGGACAAAAAAAGTACAAAATGTATAGTGTTTACAACTAAAATAAAAGCAAGCTGAGAGTTCAACCTATTTCATATTGTAGGAAAAAGCAAAAGGTATTTGAGAATGTCAAAAAATTATCTAATTTTACTGTTGTTTCGTAACCCAAACCCCAAAATCATCATTAGAATCACCAACAAGTCTTGCATATATAGGTGTCAAATGGGCCGGGCTTGGCCAGCCCGGTAAGGGCCTATCGGACCATTGTATTTTTTCGGGGCCCAGTCCTGTTCTCTTCGGGCCACATATTTTCAAGATCATCCTGGTCCAAGACGGGCCACCGGGCTACTGAGCCAAACCGGCCCAAATTTTTTTATTTTTAATATATCACTATTACATTTTATTTCTATGTTTATCTTATTAATTGATAATTTTATATACAAATATTACTTAAATAGTTATGAAATTTTATTTAATTTGTCAAAAAAAAACTTAATAATTAAAATAAAACTCAATTTTCTATATAATATTTAAACAATAATAATTCAACAAAATTTAATAAACTATAATTCACAAAGTTAAATTCAAACAATAATTTTTAACAATCCTCTATAAACTCAAATTCATAAAAAAAAAAATTAAACAACTAATTTAACATCAATCTAATAAATTTGACTTATAATTCATACTAGCAAACATAGGAACTACTAAATAAATAAAGTTACATTATCAATATTTTGAATAAAGTATTATCAATCTCATCTAATTCATATTTTTGATAATACAAATTAATTAATTAATTGAGATAATATTTTTTTATTAAAAATATCTTTTAAGAAATTTTCAATGAAGTTTGCACATATTATTTGACCATATTTATACAAATAAAATACTTATTAAAAGTATTTAAAAGAATATAAAATCGAAGATTAATAAGAGAAGTATCATAAAAAATATTTTTTAAATAAAAAAATCATACTGGGTCGGGTTAGCCCATAAAAACTGGGATAAAGTCGGGCCGGGCCATAAAAACTGGGCAAAACGAGCCAAATAGGCCCGGTTCTTTTCGGGCTGATAATTTTGAGGCCCGTCTTAGCCTTAAAACCGGGCCCGTTTTGACAGCTCTACTTGCGTACACCAAATATTTAATGTTTTACTTAACTACTATCTCATCCACTTCCAAAACCATTTGAAGTAATCCAAGTCATTTTAGTCTATCATTTTTTATGAGTGGAGTTATCCTGCTCCTCTACCTTTATAATCTCCGCAATACTTTATTGTAGACTTAGAAAATTTTTATTAAGCTTGCTTGGCAGTATTTTCAAATGAGTCAACAACAGCTTGAACAAGTTGTTCAATATTGTATGATCCTATCTCCATTTATAATATTTTTAGAGCTCTAAATTACCCGAAGTCATTGATATAGAAGTCTGGTAAGTTAGTTGGCTGCTGCATTAGAACTATGTTAAAACCATCTGAACTTGTTGTTTCTCTAAATATGGATCTTCATTGTTGATATATATGTGGTCTTGCATTATCCTATTGAATGATTGTCCTTGCTAGCATCAGGGGACCACTTCTTATGGCAATTATAACCTGAATTCAATGATGAATATGAATGTATACTTAAATATTGGGGAAGAATAAACTAGACATGATTTTGAGAGTTTACCTTGTAAATGAGAGAATGTTCACAAAAACTCGTATGCAATATTGCACAGAATCCGACCCGTGCAATTTACCCATTTTCATAACCCATTTCCAAACGGATCTAATATATATACTTATAACCGCCCTTTTTCGTGTATAGTTTTTCATCGGTTTTCAAAAAATTTCCTTGGTTTTCTTGTTCCTTCTCTCATACGATACTCTGGCGATTGTTTCTTCTCCCAGGCGATAGTGATTCTCAGACGATTTCCATCAAGTTATATCTTTTCTTCGTGATTTTTAGTTTCTTAGGGTTTCGTTTGTGTTCTACTCTGTTACGTTTGTGATACAGTAACATAAAAGTCATGATATAGTATCATAAATTTCTGCATGTAGTATCATAAAAGTCATGATGTAGTATCATAAAATTCTGCATGTAGTAACAAAAAAATCATGATGTAGTATCATAAAATTCTGCATGTATGTAGTAGCATGAAATAAGTAATGTAGTATAATAACATGGTGTAGAGGTAGTGGAATTTGTTTTTTGTATGTAGTAACATAATACACTTATTTTCTTGTAGTATGACAATCTTATGCATGCAGTAGTGTGAAGTAATTAATGTAGTATAATAGTGGAATATGTTTTCTGTGTGTAGTATTATAAATGATATCTTGTAGTATACAAAATTTGAACATATATTAATACATATTATGCAGTATGAAAATATTATGCATGCAGTATGAAAATATTATGCATGCAGTATAAAAAACTTATGCATGTAGTATCATAATAAGATCAATGCAGTAACACAAGAACAGACTAACACAAAATAATTATAGCATCTTCGTCTCTCTTCATTGTAACTGAAATTGCTTATACTTTGTTGCCTTTGATCTTCGTCTCTCTTCGTTGTTATTGGCGTTTTCATGGCGATCGCGATTTAATGCGGCGTTTGATTTGATCTTTGTAAAGAAGGGTTTAGAGCTGTGGGCTTTTGGGCTGTTTCATATTGATCCGCATTTTTTGGGATGATGATCCGGTTTTCGAGGTGTGACCCGTGAAATTTAAAAACTTCTTTATTTAGCAATAATTGCACCGTGCATTATTTCACAGGAGACCTACTCGAGAATGTTTTATCACATCTTTGGTAATTGTATCAATGGGATTTGTCTCTAATGCGCCTCTGGCCATATTTTTATTGTTTCTTTGTGCTCTTTCTGTTTTGGTAAATGGGAACATACCAAATTTTTTTATAAAAAATAACTTTCCCATCACTTGAAAACAAGATCTTCTAATTGCCTGGATAAAAATAACTTTTGGAATCTGATTTGTGATTGAATTGTTCTGTGTGGACCTTCTTTACCTAGAGCCAAGTATACCTTGGTTGATGTAGATGTGAGATCGAATCACTTCTCATCTATGTGCATGACATCGTGCATGCTTTTGAACTTCACAATTCCATGTAGTCTATTAAACTGTAAAGCACTTCTAACATTTTTTCTCTTTGTGCTATACCATTCGTGCTATGAGGAAGTAAAAACAAAATTATATTATTTTTTTCTTGATTTGTTAAATTAAAATTTTCACCATTTATAACTTTTGTATGAAGAAAAGGAAATGTCTTCAATCACTATTTATATTATATTTATTGATAATATAATATTTAAATATTAACTTGATGGGAAACTAATGTAATTTCAAATTTTTATGCAAGCTTTTTATTCTTCTATACCTGTTTGTTTTCAGAGAAATTTTTGTGGGAAACTTCGCTTCATTTTTTCTGAAAATTGCATGCAAGAGTTGGGGGAAAGTTTAACCACAAAAAGTAACTCACCTTTTCCCCCAATTCTAATTATAATAATAAAATATTGATTTCTGCCACTTTTACATAAAGTGAAAGAAGTTTAATAATAAAAAATTATTGTAATTGAAAAGCCAAAAAGAAAGGAAAAATATGAAGAGGGACGGGGAATATTATATATTAAAATGATGGTTGAATTTTTTTTAAAATTTATTCATTTACTCCCTCGGTTCCGCTATAATTTGCTCGTTATTTTTTGGCACACAAAATAAGATAAAAGTAAAAAAGTATAAGTAATGTGATAAAAAGAGTGAAAAGTATAAGTGATGTGATGAAAAAAGTAAAAAAGTATAAGTGATGTGATGGAAAAAATGAAAAAGTAATGGAAATAGTGTAAAAAGTATTGAAAATAATAATAAAGAAGTGAATAGTAATTTTAAAAAAAAGTAAAAAAAAACAAATGAACAACATATAGTAGGACGGACGCAAATGACAACATGAGCAACTTACAGTGGGGGAGTATAAATTTATCTATGGATAGAAAAAATTCATAAATTCACCTTAAATCCAAAAAAAAAAAAAAAATTAGGTCGATGGATCAATTCTTAAGTACATTCACTTCAAATTTATCGTTAAATCAAATTTTTTCGTCCACACAATCACTCTTTCAATTGAAATATACTTCAATTTATTCAAAGATGAAAAAGTCACTCCTAAATAAATGCTTCAAAATGTTGGGAAGCAGCCAACACTATAGATAGATAGTTTCCATTATCCAAATGCTATAAGCAGAGCAAATTTTGATGAGTTGCTTAAAGCCTGCTTCTCTAGCCAAAACCTGAAATTCCTTTTCTGTCCTCTCTTTTCCACCCGGATTTAAAGTCAACATAATCACATCACCACTGACTGCTACTGGCCCACAATGGGGGTCATCTGGGGGGATAACTTCGGCAATAATCACTTTTCCATTTTCCGGAAGCGCTTCATAGCAATTTTTCAACAGTTTTTCACAATGTGCATCGCTCCAGTCATGACATATCCACTGCAAGTAACAGATAAATAGTTTTAGGAACTCTTTGGTTGGAAACTTTTGGATGTGAATAATGGTAATTGTTGTGACAAATTGTCCGGAGATTGAATCGAACTCAATAAGACTTGGAGTTTTCAGAGCAATTGGAAGAACTTGCCGAATGAACACAGTCAACAGAAATAAACAGGAAATCAAAAGAACAAGCAATTTACGTGGTTCGATCAAATTGATCTACGTGCACGGATGGGGTTGGCTCACTTCACTAATCGATGAATAATGTTTACAGAGTACAAAGCTTTCTCACTCTAATCTCTCTCTCAGTATCGAGTGAATTACACAATCTTACTACTTTAAAATTCTGGAATGAATACGTATTTATAGATCAGACCCTTAACCGCCTTTGAGCTCTTAACCAATCAACGAGATTCGTATGGTTATCACCGCCTTGAATAACTGTTCCGGCGTCCAATGAGATTGCTCCGCCAGCTGCCCAAATAACCGACTTTATCACTCTTGTGACGTCGCCTTTGCCATGCTCTGTTTTATAACTGTCAGCTCAGGATCGCCTTCATGCTGAGTGACTCAGGGAGTAGGTGATTCTCAGCTCAGGATGATCTCTCAGGATTTGCCTTCAGTTCTACTGAGTCTTCAGTGTCTTCACAGATCTGACCACTCAGGATGACATTCAGGATGAGTGTCAGGATCAGAATACTTCTGACTCAGGATCAAGTCTTCGCTCAGGCTCAGGATGCTTTCCTCAGGAATATTCCTCCGGATCCAACACTCGGGATCAGGATTCCTGACTAATCTTCAGTACTCAAACTCAGCTTATCTTTACACTTAACAATTCTCCACCTTAAAGTAAGTGAGTTTCCCCATTCCACACTCCACCTCAGGACCTAACTCATGGTACATCCCATGACAGTAGCTTGATCAGCTCCAAGCAGTATCTGAACTTGGAAATAGGTAAGACCTTAGTCAGCATATCTGCAGCATTATCCTCAGTAGAAACCTTCTGCACTGAAATCACTTTCTTTTCAATCACATCTCTCACAAAATGAAGTCTGACATCAATATGCTTTGACCTTTCATGAAAGACCTGATGTTTAACCAAATGAATTGTGCTCTGATTGTCACACTGAATTGCAACTTCATTTTGTCTGATTCCAAATCTTTAATCATACCCTTGAGCCACATTGCTTCCTTCACTGCTTCAGTCATCGCAATATACTCAGCCTCAGTAGTTGAGAGTGCCACTACTGACTGAAGTACTGCTCTCCAACTGATTGTTGTACCATATAATGTGAACACATATCCTGATAAGGATTTCCTCGTATCAATGCTTCCAGCATAATCTGAGTCCACATATCCCTGAAGTGGTTGAGTGTCATCCTTAGTCTTCTCGAAGAGTAACCCCAGATTCTCAGTTCCTTTTAAGTATCTCATTATCCATTTAAAAGCCTCCCAGTGTGTCTTTCCTGGATTTGCAATAAATCTACTGACCACACTGACTGAATGTGCTAAATCTGGCCTGCTGCACACCATAGCATACATTATGCTACCTATCCCATTTGAGTAAGGAATTTTACTCATGTGTGCCTTCTCTTCATCTGACTTTGGACACTGACCCGATGTCAGTTTGAACTGTTGACCAAGGGGTGTAGATACAACTCTGGCTTCGTGCATGTTGAACCTCCTGAGTAGCTTCAAGATGTAATCCTTCTGAGTTAAGAACAACCTCCATTTGTCCTTATCTCTGATAATTTCCATCCCCAGTATCCTCTTAGCCATACCCAGATCCTTCATGTCAAATGTGCTACTGAGCTTTGCCTTTAGCCTCTGAATTCTTTCAGGACTCTTGCTTGCAACCAACATGTCATCCACATAGAGCAGCAGATATGTGAGTACTTCCTTCCCTTTTTTTCAAGATAGACACAACTATCATACCTGCATCTTGTAAAGTCTATGGAGATCATAAAACTATCAAACTTCTTATACCATTGCCTCGGACTTTGCTTCAGTCCATACAATGATTTCTTCAGTAGACACACCTTATCCTGATTCCCAGGTAGAATAAAACCTTTAGGTTGTTGCATGTGTATAGTTTCTTCCAGGTCTCCGTGTAGAAAGGCTGTCTTGACATCTAACTGCTGAAGCTCCAAGTCCTCCTGAGCTACTTTTGACAATAGGATTCTGATTGAACAGTGTTTCACCACTGATGAGAATACCTCATTGAAGTCTACCCCCTCTCTCTGAGTGAAGCCTCTGGCAACAAGCCTTGCCTTATATCTCAGCTTCTCTTTTCCTCCTGACCCCGTTTCAGATTTCTTTTTGAAGATCCACTTGGAACTGACCACCTTCTGTCCCTGAACTTTGTTCACTAAGGTCCAAGTGTTGTTCTTCTCCAATGACTAAAGTTCCTCAGTCATGGCCAATATCCATCTCTCCTTGTCTTTACCTGACACAGCTTCAGCATAGCTTTGTGGTTCCTGATGCTCCACCTCTTCAGCGGTTATCAAGGCATAGGACACCATATCAGCATGACCGTATCTAGTCGGAGAGTGTATGCTTCTCCTGTGTCTGTCTCTTGTTAGACTATAGTTTCTGAGATCATGGCCTTCAGTATCTGAAATTGAATGGTCAGTATCACTTTCCTCTGACTCCTCTTGAGTTCTTCCTGAGGTTTCACTTGCCTCAAAAGTTTCTTGTCCTGAGTTCCTTTCAGGAGTCTCCACCTTGACCTGAGATCCATCTCCTGAAAGTATACCATCTGAGTAGTGTATGCTGATGGGCTGATTGTATCCCATGACTTTCTCGTTGAAAGTCACATCTCTACTGACAATACACATTTTATGTCCAGGTTCCAAACACCATAACTTGTATCCTTTCACTCCCTTAGGATATCCTAAGAAGATACATCTAAGTGCTCTAGGTTCCAGCTTATCATGCCTGATGTGGGCAAAAGCTGAGCAACCAAATACCTTCAGGTTATTGTAGTCCGAGATACTCCCATACCACACCTCATCAGGTGTCCTGAACTTAATTGCTGAGGAAGGTTACTTGTTGATAAGATAAGAAGCTGTACTGATTGTTTCCCCCCCAAAACACCTTGGGTAGCTTTGCATCTGACAACATACTCCTGACCTTTTCCAGGATAGTCCTATTCATCCTTTCAGCCAAGCCATTTTGCTGAGGATTTGCAGGCACTGTCTTATGTCTAGTGATTCCCTTTTCCTTGCAGAAATTGTTGAACTCCTCTGATACATACTCTAATCCATTATCAGTCCTGAGATGTTTAATGGATCTTCCTCTCTTATTTTCTTGTTCACTGACCCAATCTCTGAATCTTGCCAAGGCCTCACTCTTCTGCTTCAGTATGAACACCCATACTTTCCTGCTGAAGTCATCAATGACTGTCATGAAGTATCTTCCACCTCCATGAGTCTCCACCTTAGCTGGTCCCCAAATATCAGAATGAACATAATCCAGAGGTGCATCAGTAGATTTCTTACCCTTTGGGAATTGATTTTTCTTGGATTTACCCATGACACAATGGTCACAAAAATCCAATTTCATCACCTTTCCTTCCCCAAATGCCTTCTGCTTTGAAAGTTCTTGGAGCCCCCTTTCTCCAATATGGCCCAACCTTTTATGCCATATCATTGCCTCAGTGTTGTCCATAACATTGTTTGCTGACCCTGAAGAAGTGCTTCTAATCAGGATATACAACCCATTGACTTTCTTGTCTTTCATGTATACCTTCTTGCCTTTGGTTATCAGGATATAACCATCCTCAATGTTGAACTCATAACCCAGTTGATTCAGTGAACCCAGGGAGATTAGATTTCTCTTCAGTTCTGGCACCAGCCTCACATTTGAGAGTATCTTATCTACTCCATCATGCAGCTTCAACCTGACAGAACCACTCCCATTCACCTTACATGTTTGATTATTGCCCAGTACAACTGAGCCTCCATCAAACCTCCTCAACTCCCTGAACAATGATTTATCAGGGCACATATGGAATGAGCATCCAGAGTCTAGTACCCATTCATCATTCAGTTTCAGGTTAGTAACCGTTAATACCTCAGCACTATCATACCCACCTTCAGCAGCAACAGTTATATCAGCCTTTTGTTCCTCTCCCTGATTCCTATTTCTGTCAGGACAATTCTTCTTGAGATGACTAGTTTTGTGACAAGCAAAACATTTCCTCTTCTCAACAAAATCACCAGATTTTGGCCCCTTTGTGTTCTTCTTCTTCTTGTTCTGAAAATCTTTCTTGCCCTTCTTGAACCTGACATTCAATCCTTCAGCCTGAACTGAATTTTTCTTATCAACTTGTAGCTTAATAGACTTTGTTTTCAGCGCACCCAGAATATCATCAAAGGACAATTTATCCTGCCTCCCAAATAGTAAGGTATCCTTGAAATTCTCAAAGGATTTAGGCAAACAATTCAGGAGCATCAAAGCCTTATCATCATCATCAATTTCCACTCCCAGGTTCTCAAGATCATCAGCAGCCTTGTTGAATTCCTCAAGTTGTTCAATCAACTCCTTCTCTTTATTCATCCTGAATGAAATCAGTTTTTGCTTCATGAACAACTTGTTGGTGACAGACTTAGTCTGATACACCTTCTCCAGCTTACTCCAAACCTCAATGGCAGTCTTCTCCTTGCACACCTCCCTTAGAGGCTTATCCCCCAAGCACAAGATGATTGTGCTATGTGCCTTTTCTAATATTTCTTATTTCTTGCTTGGATTTTCTGATGAAGAAGATGGACATTGATCTTCAGGCTTCAGAGCATTGGCCAGCCCATGATGAGTCAAGAGAGCCTTCATCTTGATCTTCCAGAAACCAAAATCGTTTGCTCCAGTGAATTTCTCAAAATCCAGCTTGGTAGATGCCATGATTGATGATTAACCAGTAGATTTCTCCTCCCTTCCCACAGACGGCGCCAATTGTTGTGACAAATTGTCCGGAGATTGAATCGAACTCAATAAGACTTGGAGTTTTCAGAGCAATTGGAAGAACTTGCCGGATGAACACACTCAACAGAAATAAACAGGAAATCAAAAGAACAAGCAATTTACGTGGTTCGATCAAATTGATCTAAGTCCACGGATGGATTTAGTTCACTTCACTAATCGATGAATAATGTTTACAGAGTACAAAGTTTTCTCACTCTAATCTCTCTCTCAGTATCGAGTGAATTACACAATCTTACTACTTTAAAATTCTGGAATGAATACGTATTTATAGATCAGACCCTTAACCGCCTTTGAGCTCTTAACCAATCAACGAGATTCGTATGGTTATAACCGCCATGAATAACTGTTCCGGCGTCCAATGAGATTGCTCTGCCAGCTGCCCAAATAACCGACTTTATCACTCTGGTGAAGTCGCCTTTGCCATGCTCTGTTTTATAACTGTCAGCTCAGGATCGCCTTCATACTGAGTGACTCAGGAAGTAGGTGATTCTCAGCTTAGGATGATCTCTCAGGATTTGCCTTCAGTTCTACTGAGTCTTCAGTGTCTTCACTGATCTGACCACTCAGGATGACATTCAGGATGAGTGTGAGGATCAGAATACTTCTGACTCAGGATCAAGTCTTCGCTCAGGCTCAGGATGCTTTCCTCAGGAATATTCCTCCGGATCCAACACTCAGGATCAGGATTCCTGACTAATCTTCAGTACTCAAACTCAGCTTATCTTTACACTTAACAGTAATCAAAGTAATAGTGTGTTTTTGGAATAATTTTACTATGACTTTGATTCCCAAAAAAATCAAGGAATCAATTATACCATAAATCGAGTAAAGCTCAGTTGTTCCAATAAAGATTAGAGTTGATTTGAGTTTGTTGGGCTAACCCAGCCCCTCGTACAAAAGAGAAGATTAAGCCAAATATTTCTTTGCTCGCCACTCAAATTTATTCATAATATAAAAGCTATACTATAAAATATATTTACTGATATCATCATATATTTATTTATTGACACTACAATATAAAATATGTATGATATCAGTAAATATAGTCGATGATATCAACAAATACATCTTGTGATATAATTTTCATCCTATTTTTCTTAGAAACTTTTATGTTTTATAAATCTTAAATCTCATTTTCTCTCAAACATGTGAATATGTGTTCTCCCTTTCTCTCTCATTTTTTTACATGAATTTTGTTTTGTACATAAAATATTTTTCCTTTCAATTTCTCTATATATCTTTGTCTCGCATATGTTTTCTATTTTAATTTTACATAAATCTGTCTAAGTCGCATATACTTTATAATAAAAAAGAAATATGTGGATGTTCAATTAAGTAGGGCATGGAAAAAAGCATGATAGATGGAATAAAGAATACAAATTACCTTCATGAAAATGGCATCGGCTTTGGGCACACTAACGAACATGTCCCCATCCACGTGCTTCACTCCTGCACCTTAAAAATGGAATCTTCAACCTTATGAATGATACATTAAATGTGTGTTTTGTTTAAAAAACTAAATAATTAGTCCCGCTAAAACATGATTATTCCTGTCAAATGTTAAAATAGGATTACTATTTTAACGGGACTGATTATTTAAGTCCCTTGACCAAAACACAATATAACTAACTTAGAATTGGGAGATCCTAAATTAGTTTGGCGATATACATGTCCCACCATATCATATCATGCTATGTGGTCAAATACGTAATTTTAGCATTTGGTATGAGGCACGCCACACTGATATTACTTTGATTAAAATGTCAACACTTTTTTAAATAGAATATGTAAAATATATAAAGTGTACTTTCTAATTTTCAAATCCAAGTGTTACATTGTTAAACACTTCTGTCTCATGCTTAATTGTTACTTATATTTTTACAAAATATTACACTTACAAAAAAATATCTGTTTTATCAATAAAGTATTACTTTATTACTTTAAATACTAATAAATAATTTATATCTTAAATCTTATTCGAATAGTAAAATAAAACTTAAATTTAAAATAGTTAAATTAAAATTTTTGAAAAATGTTAAATTTTATATTAAAAAATACTCCCTCTGTTCTTCTTTAAGTTTCTCCTTTTTTTTAGTTATTTTGCTTAAGAAAGTGTATTTATTTATTATTAGGGTTAATTCTATATAAATGCATCACATTTTACTCAACTTTCAATTTAATCCCGAGCTTCACGATTATTATTAAAAATCTCAACCTTTTAAATAATTTCAATTCGATACACATTTTTTTATTTCCGGCGGACAACGGACGTGTCTCGCCGGAGCGCTTAAAAGGTTGTCACACTGGCGTTCACGTATTAAATTACATTTGATTTTTTTTTAGTTTCCACATCATATATAATATATATAAAAAATAACAAAAATCTATATTAAAAAAAGTTTTTTTGAATGAGAAATACAATGAAAAAAATATTTTTACACCAGATTCAAGGTAGACTTGAAACGACACTCAAAAACGTCTTTTTAATATAAATTTTTGTTATTTTTTGTGTATGTGATATATGGTGTGAAAACTAAAAACTAAAAAATAAAAAGGTCATTTAATACGTATACGCCTGCGTGTCAACCTTTCACGCACTCTAGCGAGACACATCATCAATTGCGGGCCGAAAATAAAAAATGTGTATCGAATTGAAATCCATTAAAAGGTTGGAATTTTTAATAATAATCGTGAAGTTCGGGATTAAATTGAAAGTTGAGTAAAAGGTGGTGTATTTATATAGAATTAACCCTTATTATTATATGGTAAGCCACATATTGACTTGTTAAGTATCATTTTTTAGATTTTGATGTGTGCAAAACATATGCTTTTATGATATTATATCTAACATTTGATCTAAGAAAATTGGCTAGGAAAAGTTATAGTTGTTTAAGAGAAATCTGCAGCTGTACATTTGATCACTCTACAATTGGACATGATCTTACAACTGTCTGTCATGTCTTTCTCTACAGCCAGTTTTATTTTTCAGGACTCTACAGCTGCAAGGTTGAAGACCTTACAGCTAAGAAGACCGTTTGAAGGAAGAAGTTCAAGATCAAGTTTTAAAGAAGATTATGAAGACCCTTAAGTAGACCCATCAAAATGGGTTGAGCCCATTGAGCTAGCCCGCCCCGCCACAATAAAATGAGGGTTGGGCCAAATATTTCTAAACCCGTATAGAGGCGGGCCTAGATGGGCAGGCCCGTTTGGGTCGCGGGTTTGGGGGGTGGGGCCGCGGGTTGGGGCGGGCCAGCCCGCCAGTGTGTATATATTATATATGTATATATATACACATTAATATATATACATATTATATGATATTTTAATTAATTTTTAAATTTAAAATTTTTATTATTCATTTTCTTAATTTCTTCCAAACAAAATAACAAATTATTGTGTTCCTCTCACAAAAGAAAATAATGTTTATGATGTAATGATTGATAAATTTTAAGAGACTTTATGGTTTGTGCTAAGTTTATGTCTTTAACATTATTGATTTATTTTGTGAACTTTATTTTATGAGATTTGTATTATATTTGACAAACTTTATGAGATTTGTGATTCTCGTGGCGAGATTTTAGTTATACATTTATTATGTCACTATTTTATTTAATAAATTTAGTTGAAGTATTAGTTCATAAAATTTTTCAAAAAAAATAAAAATTGGGATGGCCAGCTGAAGCCCGCAACCCGCCATTAAATGGGTTGGGTTGGAGTTTTTTTGGCCCGCCATATTTTCAGCCCGTCTCGCCCCGCACCGCCAAAAGGCGGGCTTTTGCGGGTTTAGGCCCGCTCCGTCCCGCCGGCCCGTTTTGACAGCTCTACCCTTAAGCTCAATTAGTGTAGCAATTTTTCACTCACTATAGAGTACTTAAGTGGAGCTTATTTCAAAGATTCTGGAGATTAATGAAGATTATTTCAAAGGAAACCAGAATTCTGAGGAAGAGGACAAAAAGTACAATCGGTACTAATATGTGTGGAGGATGAGGACCACTTCACACATGCTCATAGAGAGAGAGGAGCCTTATCCAGAATTCAAATTTGAATTTCTCAACAGATAAGTCACTCCACTTCATCTATAAATAGAAAATGTTCTCAGAGGAAGCAACAACAACAACCTGCGCATACAAGCATTCAACCTGAGCAAATCTACAGCCAACAAATTCTGAGAGAGAGAGTTTCTGTTCTTTGTGATTCATAGGATAGTTGGTTAGGATTTTCTTAGAAAGAATCACTTGGTGTTGTTGTTCCCTCACTTGTTTTATCATTTCTACTTAGTGTAGATATCTCTGTGTGAGGTTTTGTTTAAACTCTTAGTGAGTTATATTCTGAGTGAATAGGATAGTGTCTCTTTTTAGAATAGGAATCTGAGTGAACCTAGTTCTAAGGGGGAACTATTTGTATTAATCTTTGTGATCTGTTCTTAATGAATTTGGCACCTAAGTGGTGTGACAGTGGATGTAGTTTGTCTTATACATAGACACTAAACCACTATAAACCCTGCTGTTTTATTTATTCTGTTTATTTATTTCTTGTATTGCATATTTATCTTACTGTTACATTCATCATAGTATTTAAATTTGTGCATAAAAACTTGTGTTTTTCACAAAGGAACTAGACTCTACAGCTGTAGACTTCCTTAAGTCACTCAACTGTTAAGTCTGTTCAAATTAATTTTCATAAACACTTACACTTATTTCCGCTGCACATTATAGCATTCTCAATACACTCTTTAGTGTGAGAACCCCTATGATATTTTGTCTACAAGTTGTTTATTTTATTTGCAAGTTTTTAACTCTGCAGCTACAGACTTCTTTAATCCACAGTTGTAACCTTTGTGGTCCATAAAACCTGTCTGTAGACTAACTGTTTTTAAACTTTAAAGGTTACTGCAAGGTTCTAGATTACCTTCTTTGAAAAAGTTTAAAAAAATCTTATTTTGGACTCAAGGTCTATTCACCCCTCTCCCTCTAGACCTTGACCACTTAAGGGACCAACATGATTTTTGTATAAAATAATGTAAAATTGTGAAAAATAATGAGAAATTGTGAAAAAGTAATTTCTGAGTTGTGAAAAGGGGTACTTGTTTATTAATACATGAAGTATTGTTGTTACTTTTTATTGAATGAGAAACTTATCGTTGAACATAAAAAAAAAGTAAGAAATTTATAGTGGAACGGAGAAAGTAATATTTTATTGAAAAGTGAAAATGGCCACACAATGAGATATCACACATATATGTATAGTTTCAATTTGTGTTGGCA
>JAPKLY010002318.1:0-26409 GCA_026898435.1 Prunella vulgaris | reverse complement strand
GTGGAGGACACTTGTCACCCCCAGAAACCATGTGGCTTAAAAAGATGACACCTCACTAAATAGAGGGTATAAATACTTGTAATAAACACATTTGTAAGGATCTAATTTTCCCAAATACAAGAAAGACATTACACAATTTCTCTCTCTATTTTTCCAATTATAATTCCTATTACTAATCCAAATTACATTTTTAGATTATTGTTTGAGTAATTGTCTACTTATAATTAGCCACATAAATCTTTCGGTTGCATAAATTGCTCAACAATTTGGCGCTAGAAGGAGGGGCGTGTCGAACCTTCGTCGATTGAAGAATTCGATACTCATTCTTCATTATTTCTCAAGAACACCAAGAACGCCCTTCGAAGTTCGGTAAACGTTTTAAAGAATATCTTCAATTGTGAGTGTTTTCAAGAATTTGTTGTCTTCGAAAACACGAGCTAGAAAAGATTTCTTTAAAAACTCATTTACTATACTCAATTGTCACCGGAAACAATGACGAGACATACGTACGAAGCCTCCCACGATGAATCCCACACAACCTCGACGAGTCGAAGGTGGAGAGGAAGGGGACCATCCGGACACCGTTGAACTGAACAAGCTCGTGTCCCGGCGTTACCAGCGGCTCTAGTCGGTCAACAGATTGAAACTACCATTGAATCAATGGTTAGAACACCCGAGGACATCGAGAGAGCGATGACCACCCTAAAACAATTACAAAGGCAGCAGATGGTAGTGGCACGTCAACCGGTGATTCAGGCTGCCCATACTGAGACGAGACATGATACTCGAACAAGCTACCATCCTCAGGAGGAAGAAACCAGTAGTGGACGTGTCATACCTGAAAGTTCAAGAGGCAAACAAAAAATATCTGATCGCCTCGGACCACAACCCCAACGCTCAAACCAGCGACCAGCTGGGCGAGCAGATGGGCGACCAGCTGGGCGACCAGCTGACCAAGCATATGACCAACTTGAACGCCTTGACGGGTCACAAGGCGATAAGCGCAGTAATCAAAGTCATCACTCAGAGGGAAGAAGGTCAGAGCATTCATACCGCCAAGAGCCTTGCGAGTCTGATGCCCGGCATCAACGCAGGCCTGTGCAAGAAAGGTTGAGGAGACGGGCGTCCGAGAGGTTAGGACCGAATGCTGCAAGTAACCTCCAACGACCACACCGGGAAATCGCCCGAAGTGAGGGACTGCCGGGGGCAGCACGTCATCATGAGGTGCACCCGGAACAGCCTCGAGGAGGGGGATCATCCCGTGGGTCGTCCGTTCTAGAAATAGAAAAGTTAAAGAAAGCTGTGGAGGACTTACAACACCAGGTGGCCATCAAGGACAAGGTGGAGACGTACACGTCACTTCCAGTATCACCATTGTCACCAGTCATCCTAACTGCGCCTATCCAGAAGAAAATACAGTTTCCTTCACTAGTGTTGTACGAGGGAGAGTCTGACCCCAAAGTTCACATCTCAAAGTATGCCGATTATATGATATCAATGGGGGCATCGGATGCGACGCAATGTCGGAACTTTCCCTTAACTCTTGGAGACCGGGCACACAGATGGTTCTCAGCCTTGACACCTGGATCGATTCAATCGTTTGGGCAGTTGACCCGGGAGTTCCTGTCCCACTTTTTGGGATTTGGGACGTATCTGACACAAAAGCACAGGTTGGCCAACATCTCGCAAGGGGCCGAGGAAACTGACCAGCAATACCTGGAGCGGTTTGATAAAATCCTTTTGGAAGGTGAAGCGGTCAGTGACGAGCCAAAGGTTGTGGCAGTCATGGCGGGACTGCGTAAAGGAACGGATCTGTGGAAAGAAATGCATTTGGCCTGTCCTAGTACATACGCCGAGTTCCGCCACAAAGCTGGTGTGTATGTCGCAATGCAAGAAGCGATGGCCAAGCAGTTAGCTCCAGAGACTGAGGATAAGAAGAATGGAAAGAAGCCTGGTGGTAGTGGTTACAAGGCCCCGAAGAATTTGAAATCATTTGGGGACACGGCGGAATACAAAGAAAAATTAAACCAAGTGTTGACTACCTCGATTGACCACGTTTTCACAGCCGTGAAGGATCAGGATATGTTGGCTGCACCCCGAAGGATCAGGCAGGATCGCAGCAAGCTAAACCCAAACAAATTCTGTGCGTACCATCAAAGTATCGGGCACTTCACTAGTGAGTGCCGCGATCTGTTGAAACAATTGTGGAAATTTTATGAAGATGGAAAATTAGCCGAATTCGTAAAGAAGGCTCCAGGAAAAAGGCAACATCCGACAAGACAGGAAGCCTCGGATGATGAAGGAAGCGATGAGGCAGAGAGGGCCCCAAACAGACAAGTAAGAAGAGGTCCACCAGCAAGACCGACACATCTGGAGCCGAACCGAGAAATCCTTGTGATCGAAGAAATTGGTTCGGCAGGAGGGATGGTAGATGGCCGTCCAGCGTCAAAAAGGCAGAAGAAGGCAGAAATTCAGGCGGTCAATCAGGTACAGGAGATGGGCTCCGGATCAAAGGCGACTACTAAACCAGCTGTGGATTTGACTTTCTCTCAAGCAGATCTCGAAGGGATCCTTACACCGCACAACGACTCCTTGGTTATCAGCGCCAATATCATGAACGCAAGAGTGCACCGACTGCTAGTGGATACTGGAGCTTACACAAGCATCCTGTTCAAAAAGACACTAGACCAGCTAGGAGACTATGAATCCTACATAGAGGATTGTAATCACAAGATAGTGGGATTCGGAGAGGCTGTGACCGTCCCACTAGGTGTAATAAGGTTGCCAGTAGAACTTGTAGCGCTAGAGGACCCGGAAAGGAGGATGACAAGGTTGTTAGATTTCTTAGTCGTAGATCAACCATCCACCTATAACGGGTTCCTCGGCCCCCCTTTCATTTCTGAATTTAAAGCCGCATGTTCTACTTACTACTATTGTATCAAATTCCCAACTCTTAAGGGTGCAGGTACGGTTAAAGGGGACCAAAAGAAGGCGCGAGAATGCCTATTAACTCTGAAAAAGCCCGTTAACCAGGTGTTAGTGTTTGAAGATCCAACATCACAGCCCTCCACAAGCGAGCCGAGCAATTTGGATAACACCTCAGTAGACACCGAAATGATGGAAGTAGACCAGACGCCGGAAGATATGGAGGTAGATAATGCATTCCAGCAAGACCGGCCGAACGAGGAACAAACGGTTAATAACCCAAAGAATCAAGATCAAGATCCTGTAACCGTAGTCAAAGAGAGTGGTGAAATGGAAGCAGCGCCGGAAGTTCAGACAGAGGCCCCGGAAGACATTGAGCCCAGGTTGGGCTATGAACCTACTCCGGTGGAGATGGAAACGCACCTTGAAGGACCAATTGATGATCCCAGGTGGAAAGATAAAAAGCGACGCGCCACACCAGTGGAGGAGCTCAGATCCATACAAGTTGATCCAAATAAAGAGGATCTAGAACTCTTTATCGGGTCAAAGTTGGAGGAACCTTATAGAAGCCGGATGGAGGAATTCCTTCGGTCAAACCTCGATGTGTTTGCATGGTCACACGAGGATATGACCGGCATACCGGTGGAGCACGCGTGCCATCGCCTGAATATAGATCCCACGAAGAAGCCTGTCCGCCAGAAGAGGAGAAAATATGGGCCAGACAAGTATGAGGCATTGACCGGTGAGGTAAAGAAACTATTGGACAATAAACTCATAAAGGAAGCACTATGTCCTCAATGGGTGGCGAACCCTGTCTTGGTCAAAAAGCCAAATGGAACATGGAGGCTATGTATAGACTTCACAGATCTTAACTCCGCGTGTCCAAAGGATAACTTCCCTTTACCCCACATCGACCCGCTGGTAGACAATACGGCGGGACATGAACTGATGACGTTTATGGATGCCTTTGCAGGTTATCATCAAATTGCCATGAACCCCGATGATCAATAACATACAGCCTTCTATACGAATAAAAATTTATTTTGTTGGAAGAGGATGCCCTTCGGGTTGATCAACGCCGGCGCCACATATCAAAGGTTAGTCAACAAGATGTTCGACCAACACCTTGGTGACACAATGGAGGTCTATGTGGACGACATTGTCGTGAAGAGTCTTAGAAAAGAAGACCATCTGGAGCACCTCAAGCAAGCATTCGACATCATGAGGGCGTATAACATGAAGCTTAACCCAAAGAAAAGTAGCTTTGGAGTACAATCCGGCAAATTCCTGGGGCATCTCGTAAGTCAACGGGGCATAGAAGTCAACCCGTCGCAAGTCAAATGTATCCTAGACATAGGACCACCGAAGGATGTACCGGCAGTTCAAAGACTTACCGGATGTCTCGCTGTACTCAACAGATTTATATCCAGATCTGGGGACAAGAATAGACCCTTCTTCGAGTCTATCAAAGGCAAAGGCATCTGCAAAAGAACCGGGAAGACCAACTATGTATGGACGGATGTTTGCCAAAAGGCGTTCGAAGATATAAAGAATTACCTCAGCAATCCCCAGATCCTGTCAAAGTCGGTGCCGGGAGAAAAGCTGTACTTATACCTGGCGGCATCGGAAATAGCCATAAGTTCAGCCTTGGTGCGTGCAGAAGGTAAGGCGCATCTGCCAATATATTATGTCAGCCAAGTGCTACATGAGGCGGAACTACGATATTCCCCAATGGAGAAATTGGCATATGCATTGGTGATGAGTGTGCGGAAGCTCCGGCCATATTTCTTCGACCATCAAGTGGAAGTTTTGACAACATTTCCCTTGAGGCAAGTCTTACATAGACCTGATACTGCCGGACGATTACTAAAATGGTCACTAGAAGTCAGCCAGTATGGTATAACATACGCACCCCGAACAGCGATCAAAGGGCAGGCTCTGGCAGACTTCATAGTAGAGCTAACCTACCCTCAAGATTCGACGAGGGGACGTGTTTACCCATGGCACCTCTATGTGGACGGCTCAGCAACAAGTTCCGCAGCCGGAGCAGGTGTCGTCCTGATAAGTCCCGATAAACAGATGTTCACCTCCGCCATAAGGTTTGATTTCTTAGCAACAAACAATGAAGCTTAATACGAGGCACTTATCGCGGGTTTGAGACTATCATTAGCTGTGGGGGCAACTAGACTTCAGGTTTTCGGAGATTCACAGCTAATCATATCTCAAGTCCGAGGAGAGTACGAGGCGAAGGACCGACAAATGATCATTTACCAAAGGATCGTTGCACACCTGATATCAAAGTTTGAGCAAGTGTACATTGAGCAGATTCCCCGACTACAAAACACCCAAGCAGATGCTTTAGCCCGGTTAGCCACAAGCACCGGAGAACCAAGCATCTCAGAAGTGGTGGTCACAAAGTTAATTAATCCTTCAACATTTGATTATGTTAATCAAGTGTTGAAGAGGGGGCAACAGATAATCAATAGCCAGCAACAGTCTACCGATGATTGGCGAACACCTATCAGTAAATACCTATCCAACGGAGAGCAGCCAGGAGATCCATGGGAAGCACAGCGAATTGTGAAGCAGGCCGCAAGATACACGATGGTCGAAGGGCAGTTATATAAAAGAGGAATCTCACTCCCATTACTCAAATGTCTTTCTTCGGAAGAAGGACAGAAGGTATTAAAGGAAATCCATGAAGGGATATGTGGAGGACATGCTGGGGGGCAAGCCTTGGCTTACAAAACCATCAGGCAAGGGTATTATTGGCCAACACTACGAAAGGATGCTATCAAATATGCTAAGAGATGCTTGAAGTGCCAACAGTTCGCTCTGAGCATCCATACCCCAGCACAAGAATTGAAGTCAGTATATAGTCCATGGCCATTCGCTAAATGGGGTATCGACTTGATCGGCCCATTCCCTCCCGGGAAGAGAGGGGTAAAATTTGTAGTGGTGGTCGTGGACTATTACACTAAGTGGGCCGAAGCTGAAGCTCTAACGACGATAACCCAAGAGAGGATGATAAGCTTTATTTGGAAGAACCTGATATGCAGATTTGGGTTACCACAGTCGATAGTCACGGATAACGGGAGGCAGTTTGATGGAAGTAAGTTAAGAGACTTTTGCACATCTTGGAACATCAAGAAACATTACTCCACACCATATCATCCTCAATCAAACGGACAAGTTGAAACAGTGAATAAAATTTTGAAGCACATCCTAAAAATCCGATTAGAAGAAAAAAAGGGGAGTTGGGCCGACGAGCTTCCGGAAGTCTTATGGACCTACAGAACATCTTACAGGACAAGTACCGGGGAGACACCATTCACAATGGCTTTCGGAGTTGAAGCAGTCATCCCAGTAGAGGTCCAGCATCGGACATGGAGGATAATCGAATACAGTGAGGAAGCAAATGAAAACGATATGGCGGTAGAAAAAGACTTGATAGAAGAAACAAGAACCTCGGCAGAATTGAGGAATGCAGTCTATAAGCGACGAGCCGAGAGATACTACAACTCGCAGGTTAAAGATAGAAAATTCCAAATTGGTGACCTGGTGATGCGAAGGATATTAGCAGTCCCGACTGGAGTATTTGGTCCAAAATGGGAAGGTCCGTTCAAAGTAACAAAAAGTTGGCCAAATGGGACGTACGACCTGGAGGATATGCAAGGTAACTCTTCGGCATACACATGGAATGCGACACACCTTAAGAAATTCTACCAATGAAGATTTATGTAAATTTTTCAAGAAAACCTTGCTGGTCCAACATGTATAGGGGCAAGCAGGTCCGTAATAGATGGAAGCAAATCTGTAAAGTTATTATTCTATTGAATAAAGAGGTTTCCTTTCAAATTGATGTATCAAAAGATGTCTCAAGTTATAAGCTCTCAAGACTTACGAGTCCACAATAAAGGCAAGGTATTGAGACTAAACCTAAGGTTATAACCATTAAAAGAGAGTCCTTACCAATCAATAAGCCTACATCCAAAGAGATGAAAAATAAGGTGTAAATTCGCGATTCCATAAAAAGGAAAAGTAAGATGAATCAATTAAAACATCGTACATCAAAAGCGAGCACTAAATAACTAAGACAAAACTATCAACAGCAGAAGCAAATATAAGCGAAAGCCAATAAAATAAAAACTGCAAATGCATTAAACGGCAAAAGGTGTTCGGGTACATATAGGGCGCCTTCAAGGGCAAAAAAGCAAAAGTAAAAATGTCTCCAAGGACAATTGAAACAAAAAGAAAAAAACCCATCACTTTACTGGTCGCCAGGCTGGTCGCCCACCTGCTCGCCAGCCTGGTCGCCAGCCTGTTCGCGGCTTTGATCCACCGGCCCAACGGCCTGCTCCCCTGCTTGGCCGCCCACCTGCTCGCTAGCACCTGAAGGAGAGAGACCAGGGAGGACTTCGAACGGAGATAGACCCTCAGTGTCCACCATCACATCGTCCTCAGCATTAATCTGAAGAGGCGGATAGTTTCCACCGATGATCTTAAGTGTCGAAGGCACAACACTTAAGTCAACTCCCATCTCCTCAAGATCCCCGATATCCACCACCAAACCTTCCTTAAGAGGACGTTCGGTAAGGAAGTCGGTGAACTCCTTCTTCAAGGCTGTCCAAGGGTCCTCGTTTTCACCAACAACAAGGTGATAGGCCCGAAGATTCACAGCAAAGGCATAAACAAAGCCAAAGTCAGAGGACTCCGCTCGGATATCCGCAACGGCTTCAGCGGTATAACAATCAGTATGGGCAGCCTTAAGATCAACGAGTTCGGTCCGGGTGGCCTGGAGTTCTTTTTCCAGCTCAGCAATCTTTCCCCGGGCAACCCTGCTCTCCTCCAACTGTGCCCGGACACTTGCCAGCTCAACTCGGAGACCCTCAGCTTCAACCCGGGACCTCTCAGCACTTGCAATCGCTGATTGCTCGGCATCCAGAGAAGCCTTAGCTTTGGCCTCGAATGTGGCAACTCTTTTCTTCATCTCGTCCCTTTCCTTCCTTAAGCTATCATTCAACACCGCGTAGGACTTCTCCAACGTCACAGCCTGCTCAATAGCACGTTGAGCGGTGATAAGGGCACCACTCGAGTGATGCATGGCTGTGCGGATGTTATCAGTCAACGACTGATGATGGATGATGGCGTCTTGGGGCTGGGTCCAGTGTCGGACAGCAGATTCAACAGCTCCTCGGACCCTTGAGCTCATTAAGAGACTCTGGAGGACGGGCAAGTGCAAACTGGTGGACCAGCGGGCTACGATGCTGATAACGTGTAGGATCATACCTGCTTAAAGGGTCATATAAGAAAAAGTTAAGAAGTATAAACATGTCAGAAGTATGAACATACTAGAAGTATGAGACTCATACCCAGCTGCTCGCTCCTGGTCCCATCCCAGGTATGTGATGTCAGTCAACTGACCGATCGAGCGGATAGATGCAGGGGTAGTCGGGGTACCAGCGGAAATGGGAGGGGTAGACTCCAGAACCTCGACCCGACCTAGTCCTCCCGAACTTGGAGGCCTTGAAACCCTCGCCCTCTTGGCCGCCTCACTTTCACGCTCCACGCGTGAACCGTCACCCCGTTGTAATCGGCGACCGCCGCCGCTCGGGGAGTCACCCGGAGTTTGTCGAGCTTCGGTGCGGGGGGCTCGAGAGGGGGCAGAGGACCGTGTGCTCTGCCCGGTTCCGACAGTCTTCTTGGTAGTCTTAGCAGCAATTTGAGCTGCTAACACCACAGATGGGGGATCCCTCTTAGTACGTGCCATCCCGAATTTCTGGTTCAAAGTCTTAAAAGACGGAGGGATAGCAATAGAGACTTCAGAAGCTGCAAGCGTTAAGAGACAGAAAGAGTTAGAAATTTTGCATGAAATCTCAATCTCAAAAGTACAAGACAACCTTACCTGCGGGATGGGCAACCTGAGCTCGTAGGTGGTGAGGGGTCGTGATCAGTCCCGAAGCAATGCGGCAACTGGGCTTGTTTAGATAGTCAAAAGTTCTATCCTTCTTGTTCCGGCGACAAACGAGAATACAAGTGAACTTGAATTCCTCAGACAAGCTCGTTTTCTTCCAGCGTTGAGGGATCAAGCCTGCAATACAAAAGAACAAAGACATCAGACACAATATCAAAAAAATAATGTTCAGAACATGCAAACAAGTCCTACGCTGCAACTCGCCAAACTCAGTAGGGGTCATAATACGTCCCCCAAGACCCTCATTGTTGTCAGGAGCCCGCCAGTCACCGCCGATGAAAAAGAATTATTCTTTCCAGTCTCTCACTTTGTTGGGCAGTCCCTCAAGGATCTTCATGTCGTTCCTCGCCTTAAGGTAATAATAGCCCTGGCCCTCCTCAGAGCACTTGCTAAGGCAGAGGGTGCAATTCACCTCCTGAGGAGTCAGGCGATCCTTGTACTTCTCCAAGGTGAAAACCGTGCATAATGATATCAAGTACGTCCATGCGTTGGGGGTCAGCTGTGTGATCGCTAAACCCGTCATCTCCAAAAAATGCCCGATGAGGGGGTGAAGGGGTAACGTCACACCAGCAGCCAACGTGTGCACGTTTATGGCTGTTAATCCTTCCGGGGGGCGGTCAGCTCTTTCTTTCTCCCGGGGAGCATACATAGTAATGTCACAGGGAATATTATACTCCTTCTGGATATGGTCAAGATCATCCTCGTCAATGATGCTTACTACGGTATTCGCCTTGAAGATTGTGCGGTCATCTTTTTCAAGTTCCCGGTACTGTCGGGGAGGTGTCGGAAAGTCGGCAGCATACCGCTCGTAGTACACTCTCCAGTCGAACTCTTGTGCAATGCCTTCGGGGATGGACCTCTCAGACATGTGTGGTTGAGGGAAGCTAACAGACTCGAACCACTCAGTGATAGAGTCGTCGCTGTCGCCACTGCTGGAGAGTATCTCTACATCCTCCGTATCATCACCCTCTGGGCGAGCAATGGGCTGCTCGATTTCTTGCTCGCCCAGCTGCTCGCCGATGTGCTTGCAGGGGTGCTGCCGGCTTCCTCGTTGGCTGGCTCGCCTCCTTTCTCCAAAAATTGGTTTACCTCCTCAACTGCGGAATCGGACCCCGCTAGATGGACCAAGGACAAGCCCGTAATCGGGCCACCTTCCTCTACGTTCTCCACCATGGGCCGTTTGCCTGGATTCCGGTGAGAAATCGTCCGGCTCGAAGATGACGACATGGATTCGGGAAGAAAGAGGAAAAGACAAGGTTGATCCTAAGGTGTGATTAACTAAGGATGAGGGGCGTCGTCAACAAAATTCCAATCAGAAATTCCGGCAAACAAGTACATAAAATAGACATGCAAAAATTGAAAGAAAATAAAGGTAATGTGAAGAAAAGACGGAAGGAATTGAGGAATTACCTGGGATGTTGAAGTCGCAAAACCAGTCGCCGGAGTGGTGAAGATTCCTGAGAGTCGTCGGAAAAAGCCTAAAGATGAAATCGCCCGGAATTCTAAGAAGAGAAACAGTGAATGAAGAAGAAGATGAATAGTGCTTAGAAAACCCCTATTTATATGTTCGGGTCAAAGTGAAATAGGGAAAAGAATTCCAGGGACCAAATTGCAAAACATTTGAAAAGTCTCTGAAAAGGCACGCCTTTTCATGCGACTGATTGGCGCACGAAACGAGGAGGCGCCTCATTTTCCGGAGAGTCGCCTTAATTGCCGAAGAGAGAGAGAGCGAGCAGGAGGGCGAGCACCAGGGCGAGCACCATGTTACTCGCTAAGTTGCTCGCCCAATTGCTCGCCCAGTTACTTACTCACATAATAAAAGATCAATTCCAGTATATACTTTGATATCAGATCAAAAGCATATACTGAGGGGCAAATGTTGATAAAAGGATCTAAGCGTGATTAGGTGATAACCAAAGTATAAACAAGCAAGAATGCATAAGCTGCTCGCCTACGTGCTCACCAAGATGCTCGCCCACATGCTCGCCCAGCCTAGAGGTGTCAAAGCAACAAGCCTACGTGGCCATTCCCTAGTTGTTCGCACCAATGCTCGCTGTGCTGCTCGCCATATTGGTCGCTCAAGGCTCTAAGTATGACAAAGCTATAAGCTTATGAAGCCAAGACTAGGTCGCTCGCCTTGGTGCTCGCCTACCTGCTCGCCACTATGCTCGCCCTCAGCCTGGATATGGCAAGGCAGCAAGCCAAAAAGATAAGCCCATGCTGCTCGCCACAATGCTCGCCACATTGCCCGTCCCTCCTCCGAGGGAAAGAAGACACAAGATGTCTAAAGAACCTATGTGAAAGGTCCGGGTCATTCAAGGCTAGAGTTAGTGGAGCAAAACTTTGAGGGGATGACAAGTGGAGGACACTTGTCACCCCCAGAAACCATGTGGCTTAAAAAGATGCCACCTCACTAAATAGAGGGTATAAATACTTGTAATAAACACATTTGTAAGGATCTAATTTTTCCAAATACAAGAAAGACATTACACAATTTCTCTCTCTATTTTTCCAATTATAATTTCTATTACTAATCCAAATTACATCTTTAGATTATTGTTTGAGTAATTGTCTACGTATAATTAGCCACATAAATCTTTCGGTTGCATAAATTGCTCAACAGAAATAATCAAGAGTAGTCCAGAATCATGGAATTTGATGCCTCTGTCAGTTCCGCTTTTGAAGTGGTCATAACCACCCACTAAGATAGTGGGAAATTTCCTACGGATTAATCCTAATAGAGTGGTGAATTTGTATCTATTAATAGGAGTGTCTTGCATTCATTTTAGAGTGATGAGTTATGAGTAATGAAGTTACGTATTAGATAGAATCGAGTCTCTCTCTTCCCCTTTATGTATTTAGAAGGTTCAATTCATAACTTCTGATGTTCGTCTTTTCTCTGTGTTTAGTGGTGCTACTAACACAGAGATGTCAAAATCGTTTTACCTTTGGGAACGATACGCATTCCTGTGAGCACTAGTCAGGGCGTATTTCGTCTTGCGGGAAAAGGATTTTTCCTTGACTCGATTTTTCTGTGTGTTTGTTCATGTAATTCCAGTCTTTCATTCATTGCAGTATATTCCGATATTTCTTTTTGTATACGTTTTTACAATTTCAGAAATATTTCTCCAACAATTAATAGATACAAATGACCACTCAATTAATAAAATTTTAAAATATTAAAATATAATTAATAGAATTTTAAAATATTATATTCTTTTTGTATAAAATATAATATTTTAAAAATATTAATAGAATTTTAATATTTTAATAGACCACTCAATTAAATATTAAAATATTAAAAATAGAATTTCAGAAATATTCTTTTTTTATCTATTTCAGAAATATTTCTTTTTGTATCTATTTCAGAATTAAATGACCACTCAATTAATAGAATTTTAAAATATTCTTTTTGTATCTATTTCAGAAATATTTCTCCAACAATTTCAGAAATATTTCGCACAAGTCGCTTCCCTTGCTCCTAGCCGCCCACGTCAAAGACCCACCACTGTTACTCGCTGCCCATTGCCGGAATAGGTCCTGTTACACCATTTCCGATGTTGGCCGACGCTCAATCATCCACAAAAGAGGTAAACGTGCTTTCAATCGAAAAGTTGCTACAATGATTTTAGAAGTCGTGCTCGATCAAGGTCAGCGGCCGAGCAACCTTGCACTATCGAGCCCCCCTAAAGGATTTTACGAAGTGAAATTGCAAAATAGCTGCTCGACCATTTGGTCGACCAACCCAACTCGATCGAGCACCTCTTAAAAGAATCAGAATTTTGTTGGTTGAAATAGCCACGTGGATGAGGAATGTATTGGGCCTTGGCCCATTCTTGCAGACGTTAAAGGGAAGGAAATAGGTTTTCAGGGGGAGAGAGGAGGGTTTTACAAGAAATTAGGGAATTGGAGAGCAACAACTTGTTTTACATTTTTTGTGGGGAGCTCCTCTCCCCACACATCTACACACATTAGATAGGATATTTAATTTTCTTGCAATTTGTAGTTAGAATTTTGATTGGGATTTCTTGAAGTTGTGAAGAGAACCATAGAGGTGATTTTGTTCTTTTATTCAAGTTTTAATGGTAATGTTCTTATTTAGCTTTTATTTTGTTATTTTTATCATGGGATTGTTGATTTTAACTATGGGCTAATTGTTTCATGCTTTGGGTGTTTGAATTATGATGAAGATTGATGTGTTTGTGTTTTGATTATTTTGATTTTGCTATGGATTTGGTGATATGATTGTCTTAATGTGTTTTCCTTGATTTAATTTATTTATTTGATTAAGTATTCTGTGATTGATGATTACATGTTGCAACTAAGGCTGGGTGTGTGGTTAATTGGTCATGTGAAGAAAGGTTAGGTAATTAATTAGATTCAATTAGTGGTCTATTGACCCGAGAGGGGGTAGATTGCTTAGAATTACCATTAAGGGATATTAAATGCTTTAATTGTGAATTAGAGTGTTTAGTGAATGGGGAAACTAGGGACGGTATCTGTGCGAACCTCCTAGCGTTCACTATCCTAGGAGTCGTTTGTAGTTAATTAGGTGCTAGTTAATTAGAATTGATCACCAAAGCCTCAAAAGGAATCGGTCTTCATTTGCTTAGTGGTAGCCCTTATCACACCCAATGAAATATCAATTGATAGATAATTAGGACATGAGTTACATTAAATTAAATCATAAGGATAGCACCCGAAGCATATATCTCTCTTGCACTTTCACCTCGGAAGTCAGTTGGTAATTTTTATTGTTTTCTAGTTTAATTGTGCTTAGTTTATATTTCTTGCAAACCGAACTCGTCACTATAGTATCATGACGACACACAACTTTGGGGCTCTATCACACTCCTAAATTCTAGGTCGATAACTACTTGGTCGTATACTTGCTCTACTACAATTACCCATCCGTTTTTGGGTAGATTTTCTTGTGTTCTAAAACGTGCAAAAATACGAAAAAGTCAATAGCGCCGTTGCCGGGGATTTAGTTGAGTGTCCTTTGGTGGGACTTAGGTTAGTTGAGTGGTGCTACTAGTGACATTTTTATTTGTTTTCTTTTTCTTTGATTTGATTTTCTTGTGAGGAATTTGATACTTGATCTTTGTAGGTGTGAGCATAATTGAGGAGATGGATGGTTACAACCAATACCCGTGGAATCAAGATCAATACCCATATGGTGCGGTTTATCCTCCACAACATGAAGGTGTCAACTATAATAATTGGAGGAGCTTCGATTATAATTATCAAATGCAACAAGTTCCCTCATATTATCAAGAATAGAGAAATGATGAAGCATCTTTCTCACCTCAAGAGTCTTTTCCGAGCTACGAAGATGAGTATTATGGTCAACAATTTTATCCACAAGATGGATTTGCATATCAAGGAGCTTCGGAAAGATTTTATTGTGATGATGAGAGGAGTTTTGAGTACGATGATCAAATGCCGCAAACTCCCTCACATTATCAAGAGGTTGAGCAAAGTGAAGGAAGGACTACCGTGGAGGAGATGTTACCTTTGTTGATAAAGAAGAATGACATAAAGGAGGAAGAAGATAAGAGGAGATTTAAGGAAATAAATTCTAGATTTGAGAATATGACGAATCATTCTGATCAACAAGAAAGTAGAATCAAATCTCTTTATCTTCAAATCGAGCAATTGACACACATTGTGAAAAGCCTACAAGAAGAGGATGAGAAAGAAGAAGAAGAAGAAGAAGATAGAGAAAGAAGAAGGAGAAAATGAAGAGGGCACAAGTAATGAAGATGAAGATGCCAATTCTATAAAAAAAACGGAGAAGAAAAATGTCGTTTGATGGAGACTAGCACAATGGAGAAAGAAAATTAAGAAGCATTTGAAGAACAATTGAAGAGCGAAATGAGCATTTCTCACCCTTTAAACTCTTCAATTTGCACTTTAATTGATGTTGATATTTCATATGATTTTATTTTGCCTATTGATAATTTTGACCAAAACAAGGAATTGAAGGAAAACTTGGGCATCCTTGAGCAAAATGGAAGAGAATGGAGAGAGAAAGAAGAGAGACTTGTGGAGAAGAGTTGTAAAAATATCTTGGACGATTGGTCCATATTTCATGAGAAGCTCCACGATTTTGAAGCTCAAAGAATGGCCTATATTGGGAAGGAGGATAGATATCCGTGGCCATTCCGTTGAGAGAAGTTTGAATTTTATTAATAACGTCCGGCAAATGACATTAAACTTAGCGCTAAATGAGAGGCAACCCATTTTTATTGCTTTCTTTTTGTTTTATTTTTAGTTAGATTGTTTTTAATTTCCCTAAAGTGTGTTATGTGTAGGAGATTAAAGAGCATGGATGCCAATGAGAAGGGCTTGGATGGTGTGGACTTCAAAGATCAAAGGTTGAGGTGGCTTGCACTATTGAAGGGATCTCTTGGTGGAAATTCTCTTGGGTGACACACTTACTCCCTAAACTTTGCATTCAACATGATAGTTTCATTTAAGTTTGGGGGAGGGAGTTTTTATTTTCTTGATTTTGGTTAGTGTGTTTACCTTGATTCATATTGCATTGTGATCAATCATTTTTGGCTTTGTTGAGATATTGTTTTGATGTTTGAGACTTAATTGTTGGTGATTATTGGTTTTGAGATTTGGTTGAGCTTGATGGTTAAATTGATGCTAGTTGGTTTACTTGTTATGTGAAGATTGTGCTTGATTTTGAGCTCGTGATTCATGATTAGATAAGCCCGTGAGCTTTAGAGCCTTGTAGACTTGCATATATTTATAGGTCTAATTTCTTTCATTGTGAGTATCATTCATGTTTGTGTGCTCTAGAACTTGCCTCGTGTCTTGTTTGAAACTACTTTTTGTGTGAAATTTTTTAAAATGATATGAGGCCATCTTTGTTTTGAAAAGTCACTTAGTCAAATCTTCCATGCCAAATGAAATTTTTTCGTAGTTAGTCACTTTGTGCCTTTTTGACATGTTTCTTGGCAACCTACAATTCTAGCCGATTTATCTTTCTTTTTTAGCTTATTGTCCCTATGACTAGTGGAGCTTGAGTGTTTGTAATGAGGTTAGAATGTGCTTGATTGTGAATTTGGTGGATGAAATGGTGAAGTGAAAAGATGTGAAAAATTGAGAAAAAGATTAAAAAAAAGTGTACCAGAAAAAGAGTGTTGAAGTGAAAAGTTGAAAATGAGAAGAGCTCTCTTGTATACAAAAGTGTGTGAGCTTGAAATTCAAAAAAAATGTTCAATGGGATTGTTGGAGAAAAATGTGCTAAAAAAAAAAGAGAATAAGTAAATTATTGGAGTTTAGGACTTTAAGTGCAAATTGATCACTTGCTACTTGTCTTTGGAGAGTTTAGAGATATTCCGGATGTCTTAACTTTCGCTCCACTAGTTTACGAGTCACTTATCCAAAAAATTTCCCACCTTAACTAAAGAGCCTATATTACAACCAATTGAAAGTCCTCATTGATTCATTCATTGATCACTTATTGTGGTGAATAACTTAGATACATGTCAAACATATGGTAGTGCACTTGTGTGTTTTGATTTTTGAGAGCATACACTTCCTTGATACACTTTGAGTAAGTGAAACATTTCCTTGTGAGGAAAATTGTGAATTGAGCACTTTATCTTGCATTGATTTGATCATGACTTGTGAACTAGCTTGTTGATATTTGGACCTATGGTTTGATTAGATTGAAAGACTTGATACTGCCTATTTTTGTTTTGATTGAAATTGTTTGCAATCCTCCCACTTGTTTTATTTTCTTTACGTTGCTCGAGGACGAGCAACAATTTAAGTTTGAGGAAGTGATTTGTGTGAAAATTGCTCATTTTTAGGGTGCTTAATTTGATTAAATTCATAGGATTTCATTCATTTTTACACTTTAAAATTAATTTATTGTGCTTAATGGCCAAGAAAGGTATTAGTTGTTATTTTGTAGAAAAATTGAAGATTTTTGAACAAAAATTGAATTAAAGAGGAAAAAGAGTTGGCTCATTTTATTTATTTAATACTCAAGGCCCAAATTGAAGAAATGTTCAGCATTCAATTGGCATAATCACTGAGATATCAAACATTGTGGTGTGGTGGGACCATCACTTTTCACCAAGACTTGATGTGAAGACGTGGCCATTTATACTCCACAAATTCTGCAAACCATTATTCAACTTCCCTGTGAAGATAGCAAAAGCCATGGATACCTTAGTCTTCAATAAACAAATCCGAACACCACCGCCCTGTTCTGAAATTGATTCCGTCTCGCCGGAATCCGCCAATGCCGCCGAAATCCTCCAGCCACAGCCCGCCTCTGTTCTTCATTCTACCGCCTCAAGAAGCAACCCAACAGCCACGACGAAGCTCTTCAAAGGAGAAGAAAATTGAGTCGCCGACTGTTGCGTTTCCACCCCTGTTTCCAACCGCCGCAGCCCACTTCGCCGGAAGCTGTCCTCGCCGCCGGAAAAAATGGCACCTGCAAATCTTTACCGGAAATCCTTCACGCCTTGAAGCCATTTCGCCTCTCACAGCCGGAAGCTACCTTTTGCTCCTCGCGCCGGAAATTGCATCGTTCGAAGTCCACAGCAACGCACAGCCTCCCCTGTTGCCGAAATCGCCGCCTCCCATCTGCCGTAAATTCTCAATCGTCGCCGGCCGATAACAGCGAACACCACCGCCGTTCTCCCCTCCGCTCCTATCCGCCGGAATCCGCTGTTGAAGTCGCACAAGTCGCTTCCCTTGCTCCCAGCCGCCCACGTCGAAGACCCACCACTGTTACTCGCTGCCCATTGCCGGAATAGGTCCTGTTACACCATTTCCGATGTTGGCCGACGCTCAATCATCCACAAAAGAGGTAAACGTGCTTTCAATCGAAAAGTTGCTACAATGATTTTAGAAGCCTTGCTCGATCAAGGTCAGCGGCCGAGCAACCTTGCACTATCGAGCGCCCTAAAGGATTTTAGGGAGTGAAATTGCAAAAATAGCTGCTCGACCAGTTGGTCGACCAACCCAACTCGATCGAGCACCTCTTAAATGAATCAGAATTTTGTTGGTTGAAATAGCCACGTGGATGAGGAATGTATTGGGCCTTGGCCCATTCTTGCAGACGTTAAAGGGAAGGAAATAGGTTTTCTGGGGGAGAGAGGAGGGTTTTACAATAAATTAGGGAATTGGAGAGCAGCAGCTTGTTTTACATTTTTTTGTGGGGAGCTCCTCCCCCCAAATCTACACACATTAGATAGGATATTTAATTTTTTTGCAATTTGTAGTTAGAATTTTGATTGGGATTTCTTGAAGTTATGAAGAAAACCATAGAGGTGATTTTGTTCTTTTATTCAAGTTTTAATGGTAATGTTCTTATTTAACTTTTATTTTGTTATTTTGATCATGAGATTATTGATTTTAACTATGGGCTAATTGTTTCATGCTTTGGGTGTTTGAATTATGATATAAATTGATGTGTTTGTGTTTTGATTTTGTTATGGATTTGGTGATATGATTGTCTTAATGTGTTTTCTTTGATTTAATTAATTTATTTGATTGAGTATTCCATGATTGATGATTACATGTTGCAACTAGGGTTGGGTGTGTGGTTAATTGGTCATGTAAAGAAAGGTTAGGTAATTAATTAGATTCAATTAGTGGTCTATTGACCCGAGAGGGGGTAGATTGCTTAGAATTACTATTAAGGGACATTAAATGCTTTGATTGTAAATTGGGGTGTTTAGTGAAGTGGAAAACTAGGGACGGTATCTGTGCGAACCTCCTAGCGTTCACTATCCTAGGAGTCGTTTGTAGTTAATTAAGTGCTAGTTAATTAGAATTGATCATCAAAGCCTCAAAAGGGATCGGTCTTCATTTTTTTAGTGGTAGCCCTTATCACACTCAATGAAATAGCAATTGATAGATACTTAGGACCTGAGTTACACTAATTAAAATCATAAGGATAGCACCCGAAGCATATATCTCTCTTGCACTTTCACCTTGGAAGTTAGTTGGTAATTTTTATTGCTTTCTAGTTTAATTGTGCTTAGTTTATATTTCTTGCAAACCGAACTCGTCACTATAGTATCATGACGACACACAATTTTGGGGCTCCATCACACTCCTAAATCCTAGGTCGATAACTACTTGATCGTATACTTGCTCTACTACAATTACACATTCGCTTTTGGGTAGATTTGCTTGAGTTATAAAACGTGTAAAAATACGAAAAAGTCAATGGCGTTGTTGCCGGGGATAATAACAATAAAATAACAATAATAAACATTCAATCATTACTCCACTAAATAACAATAATAAAATAATATATTATCATCTCCCAAAAGTAGTGATTTGACATAAAGTTACATCTACTCATGTCACATCCAATTCAAACCAATCACAAATTTATTATTAACATGATTTGTCCAATCCATTTTTTTCTGCATTCGGATGTGCTCCATCTACATTCAGACGAAAACAAATACTACCTTAAAGAAATCTGTCTGAACTTCTCCACCCAAACATGAGTGTGAAATGAAAAAAATAGTATTACTATAATACAATCCATACTTTAAAAATCTGTAAATATATTCCATGATTTAAGAGACAAAATAAACATGCATAAAAAAATTAAATTACCCCAATGTAAATTTAATTTTTTTTTTAATTTGTTAACTTTAATTTAAATTTTTTTATTATTTTAAGTTCAAAAATATTTTTATTTTGATCATTTTAAAAGTTTGATTTTGATCTTGTTTTTAAATTTATAGGATCAATATCAAAATGTGTAATTCATGTGGATCAAATTCAAATTAGTGACAAATTGTAGGACTACAGAATTTTTAATTTTTTTAAAAAAATTGATGAAATTACAAAGAAAAGTTTAATATGTTTTTATATGATAAAAATAATTCTTTTAAATACTCCCTCCGTCCCAACATTTTCTTCATAGGTGGAGTTTCACGCATATTAAGAAAATGTGAAGTATGTGAGTGTGAAGTTAAATAATAAAATATAAAAAGTGTACTTTATTGACTTTTGTGAGTGTGAGTTGTTTCCTTTTTTTGGGTGTGAAGAAAGAGTTGGGACATCCATATAAGAAAAGTGTGAAATTTATCTTGGGACAGAGGAAGTAATATATAACCGTCGCGGGGTAAATAGTCAACGGATTCATATATTTGATTATTTTTATTTATAATGCACGACTTTAGAGAAGAATTGATCAGGTAAAGTAAATCTTAAATTAGACTAATATGTACATATGCCCCATAGGCTTTAGATAAGTTTATTTTATATAAAAAAAAAACATTGGGTTTTTATAATTTTATATATTTAAAATGTCATAATAGTATTAATTAACTTATTTATTAAACAAAATACATTAAATTAAATTAAAACTTTTTAAATATTTAATGCTCATTGTATATCCAATTCTTCATTAAATATATAAAGTTGTAATTTCATTTAATCTGTTAATTTATTTTATCTTTATCTATACATCTTATTATCTTATCTTAATACTCCCTCCGTCCCAGAAGACATTGCGGTGTCTTTTGGGCACGGGGTTTAAGAAAAAGGTATAAAATATACATTTTTATGAATATTATATGTGTGTTGTGAGAGTGGAGTTTAATAAATAGTTTTCACTTTTGGATATGCAAACTTTATGTGGGACGGACCAAAATTGAAAGTATGCAATGTCATGTGGGACGGAGGGAGTATCATATAGGATATTATATTTTTATATGCCCAATAAGGTGACATATTTTTTAATTTAGTCCACCTATTTCACACTTTCTAAAATTGGTCATATAGGTTTAAAATTGTTTTGTTTTTAGTACATTTACAATGGGTTGTGTAATTAGCTGTCTCCACCTAGAAATATAATCTAATTTTGCATTTAATTTTATATGTGTTAAGTGTAATCAATTTTATTCTCTTTTAAAGTCTTAATTTCTGTAGAAAAATATCGCGCCTTAATTTTACATCGTATTTAAAAAAGATGTAAACCCTGAAAGCAGAAAAGCAAAAATGTCAAGAATCTTACCGTATAAAGAAGGAGGGTCTTTGTTTTTACTTGTATTGCGAAACCTCATGCTTGAATCGCTCCCTTATTGCCATCAGTTTAAATCGCCCACAACCATTCAGTTCCTTGGATTTAGGGTTTTCTTCTTTGTGTGTGTAGTTTTCTCATATTTGAATAGGGTATTGTGTGTGTGTAACTTTTGAATTCGTAAGTTGATTTCCTCTCCAACTTAATAAGCTCGAACCCTCCAAGAATCAAAAATAAAATGAATTTAATTACACAGTTGGCACATACAAAATTAAATTATATTTTCAGATGGAGGCAACCGGTTACACAACTTATTGTAACCGGTAAATGTACTAAAAACAAAATAGTTTTAAACGTATAGAATCAATTTCAGAAAGTATGAAATAGGTTGACCAAATTAAAAAATATATATATCAACTTATGGGGCATATAAAAATATAATCCCTATCATATAACGATAAATTTATGTGGAGTAAGTCTTTTGTGCAATATTGCTATAAAAAGGAAAATATCTTAAAATTTGTGGGTTAATAGGGTCAAAATAACAAAATTCGCGAATTTTGATGGGGTCGGGTCGGATTTGGGCAATTTTCAAATTCCAGGATTTTCGCTCCCAGTTGGTGTTACTGTATGAGCAAATCTATGTTACTATAAGACCAAATGTGCTCTACTGTAAGAACAAATATTTTTTTTACATATATTCATTTGTTTTTGTAGAAACAAACTTTTTTAATACAATGTAAGAGCAATATATGTGTTACTATAAGAAAAAATATTAGTTTTTCATAAATATTTATTAATTTTTATCAAAATAATTATTTTTTAAGATGTAGTAACACACATATGTTCGTGTAGTATACATTCTGTGACTGCCGACGTATAATAACACATGTAAGGTATTATTACATTAACAACATATTATCAACATAAAAATCAATAAAAAATAAAAAATAAATTACGAAACACATATTTGTTCTTTTAAAAATACATATTATCATTATAGTTACTTTAAAAGTACAAAAAATTAAAATTTTAAGATATAGTAACATACATTTTGTCTTACAATAACACACATATGTTCATCTAGTATACATTCTGGGACTGCTAAGATAGTACCACATGTAAGATATTATTACATTAACAACATATTATCAACATAAAATTAATAATAAAACAAAAATAAATTAAGAACCACATACTTATTCTTGTAAAAATACATATTATCCTTATAGTTACTTTAAAAGTACAAAAAATTATTTTTTTAAAGATGTAGTAACACACATTTTATCTTACAGTAACACACATATGTTCATGTAGTATACAATTTGGGAATGCCGAGATATAGTAACACATGTAAGGTTTATTACATTAACAACATATTATTAACATAAAATCAATAAAAAAATAAATTAAAAAACACATATTTATTCTTGTAAAAATACATATTATAATTATAGTTACTTTAAAGTACAAAAATAAAAATTTTAAGATGTAGTAGCGCACATTTTGTCTTACAATATCATACATATGTTTATGTAGTATACATTATGAGACTGCCGAAAATTTTTCTTGAAAATTTTATTTGACCCGATTTGACCTACTAAGAATTTGCGAATTTTTTTCTGGATATATTCAACAGGTCGAGTTTTGTGCAAATAGTATATAAGAATTTGTGATTTATGTGTGTTTATGTGATACAACTACATTAATTAAGATTTATTTCGTTTGAAAAATTTTGCATCCTCATGAAAAGTTAATTTGTAGAATACCTAAGCTATTGTTCCACGGAATTATATATTATTATTATCAAGAAAATGATAATGTGACTACATAGTTTTTTTTTATACTCGATATTCGATTAAAGATAGACTAACTTGGGGTTTCATAATCTACATCCTGTAAGCAGGGGCTTCATTCAAAGTCAGAGATTAATACCAAAATCGTCTCAAAACTTTTTCACTTTTTTTATTTGGTCCCATAATTATTTAAGATTAACAAAAATAGTCTCAAAGCGCCGCAAATGATAAAAAACGATGTCGTTTTACTCACGTGTGGAATCGGCTCCTTCCGCACATGAGTAAAACAACGTTGTTTATGTCATTTCCGGCGATTTAGAACTAATTTGATTAGGTTTTGTTGTGAAATAATTGGAATAATCGATCTCAATAAGACTATAAATTTCCAAGCTACAATTAGAACCTGGAAGAAATCCGATAAACACAAAATGCAGAAATGAAGAAATCAAAGAACAGAGAATTTACGTGGTTCTATCAAAATGATCTACGTCCACAGATGGGGTTTCTCACTTTTCTAATCAATGGAATAATGTTTACAGAATACAAAGCTTTCTCACTCTAATCTCTCTAAGTATTGAGTGCGTCTTAGTCACAGTATGTAATTCCTGGTACAAATACGTATTTATAGACCTATCCTTTAACTGTTTTTAAGCTCTTAACCAATCAATGAGATCGTACGGTTATAACCGCCTAAGTAACTGTTACGGCGTTCAATAGGGTTACTCCGCCAGCTGTCTAAATAACCGACTTTATCACTCTGTCAAAATCGCATTTGTCATATTCTATTGTCAGCTCAGGATATGACTTTATGATGAGTGACTCAGGAAGTAGGGGATTTTAGCTCAGGATAATCTTCTCAGGATTGTGCCTTCAGGTTTACTGAGTCTTCAGGACAAGTGCCTTCACTGATCCTGAATACTCAGGATATGAGTCAGGATCAGAACACTCAGGCTCAGGACAAAACCTTCACTCAAGCTCAGGGCCAGTTTCTGTCATGCACAAGATGTCACCTCAGGAATTTCCTTCCGGATCCAAAACCTCAGGATCAGGATTCCTGACTAGATCTCAGTATCCAAAACTCAGGTTATCTTTACACATAACAATTCTCCACTTTAAAGTAAGTGAGTTTCTCCCATTCCACACTCCACCTCAGGACCAAGTCATGGTACAATCCATGACTGTAGCTTGATCAGCTCCAAATAGTATCTGAACTTGGAAGTAGGTAGGACCTTAGTCAACATATCTGCTGCATTATCCTCAGTAGAAACCTTTTGCACTGAAATTACTTTCTTCTCCACCACATCTCTCACAAAATGAAGTCTAACATCAATATGCTTGGATCTTTCATGAAAGACATGATGCTTGACCAAATGAATTGTGCTCTGGTTATCACACTGAACTGCAACTTCCTTCTACCTTATTCCAAATTCTTTAATTATACCCTTGAGCCACATTGCTTCCTTTACTGCTTCAGTCATTGCAATATATTCAGCCTCAGTAGTTGAGAGTGCCACTACTGATTGAAGTATTGTTTTTCAGCTTATTGTTGTACCATATAAGGTGAACACATATCATGTTAAGGATTTCCTCGTGTCAATGCTTCCAGCATAATCTGAGTCCACATATCCTTGTAGAGGTTGTGTGTTGTCCTTAGTCTTCTCAAAGAGTAACCCCAGATTTTCAGTTCCTTTAAGTATCTCATGATCCACTTAAAAGCCTCCCAGTGTGTCTTTCCTGGATTTGTCATAAATCTACTGACCACACTGACTGAATGTGCTAAATCTGGCCTGTTGCACACCATATCATACCTTATACTACCAATTCCATTTGAGTAAGGAATTTTACTCATTTGTGCCTTCTCTTCTTCTGACTTCAGACACTGATCTGATGTCAGTTTAAATTGTTGACCAAGGGGAGTAGGTACAATCCTAGATTCATGCATGTTGAACCTCCTGAGTATCTTCAGGATGTAATCCTTCTGAGTTAGGAACAACTTTCCTTTGTCCTTATCTCTAATGATTTCCATGCTTGGAAAAATTAATATTTATAGTATGAGGGTGTAAGGTGTGTGCGAGTGTGGGGGGATTGGGGGTGGGGGGTGGGGAGGGCATATGGGGTGGGGGAGGGAGTTTAGCATGTTTGGGGTGGAGGAAGGTATTCTCTCGCGCGTGGACTCGATTTTAACATTTGTCTATATTTGGAAATTTCTACTCAAGTGTTGCTATATATACATATATTCTTATTCTTAAAAAGTATGAAGAATATTAGGACAAATGGAGTAAAATTTTGTGTGAGCCTTTAAAATTTTAAGAAACATATACTCCCTCTGTTCCATAGGGATTCGCACCCTACGGGATGACACATTTTTCAAGGAAAAATGTATTTTATATATAAAGTAGTGGCATATGGTTAAATATATGTATAAGTTTGTGAGTGTACACGTAAATCAATGTTTCCTTTTTTAGTAGTGTGCAAATTTATGTGGAACGTCCAAATAAAGAAATTGTGCAAATTCCTGTGTAACAGAAAGAGTATAATTTTTTTATTTCTCCAATGTTACTAGTCCTATTTTATTTTACACGAGTTCTAAAAAAATAGATGTATATATTGTGAAAGAAAAGTGGATAGGGTAAAATATTATCTTTTTACAATAGACTAAAATAGAAAGTTGGTCTAAGTAAAATTGAATAAAGAGAGTAATTATTTGTGAAATTGCTAATAAATAATATTTTTTGGAAAAAAGAAAAAAATGAGAATAGATTTAGGAATGGAGGAAAAAGTTGTAGCACCCCATCCCGTTTAATATACATTTTACCCTTCCTAAGAATTTTATTTATATTTTATTTCTATTTCCTTAAATTTTATTATTTCCTCTTATGTGTTACTATGTGATTTAAATTAATACCATGTTGTAAATAATTATGTGGAAAAAATATATGTATTTATATAGATAATTTATTGTTTAGAAATTATTAATAAATAAGAAGTATGACTAGACGAGTATACTATTATCACGCGAAGGAAAATGGAGTGAGTCGGCCGGAAATAATACTAGCACAGTATAATAATAATAATAATAATAATAATAATAATAATAATAATAATAATAATAATAATAGTAATAATAATAACAATATTTATATATTAAAAAAAAAACAACAACAACAATAAAATATAGTCAAACGAAGCATTTAAAACAAATGTGAAAAATTTATACTTACGAAATATTTATTTCAACGTATAAATACGATCGTTTAAAATAGCCGATATTTATAATATTTTTCGTATCTTTAAAATACTACCTCATTACGATTAAATAATACAGTTTATATTAAATGCGTGTAGCAAATACAAGTGGTAATTAAAATGTGGTACAAAAGGTAAAAATATCTAAGGAAGTAATAATAAAAAATTTTACTTGGCCTATATTTTTCCACACGTTTTTTTTTTGTTAATGACCACCAATTAATCTTGGTTTCCACTTTTCCAAATCCTCAAACCTGCTTCCTCTCATAAGACACTCCCCTCACTCCCTCTATATATACACTCCTAATTCCTGCAGAAATTTGCCTCACTTCACTCGGTCCCTTTCCTTTCACTCTTATAATGAAAACAACCTTCCTCCATCATCCTTAAGTAGCCAAGCCATCAGTAGATAGCAAGGGATCTTCACTAAAGACAACAATCAA
>JAPKLY010002317.1:0-16726 GCA_026898435.1 Prunella vulgaris | reverse complement strand
TTTTTAAAAAAAAAAAAAAAAAAAGAAGCATATATATATATATATGTCTGTTTGTGTATTTCAGGTTTATTGCTACAAATTTCTCTGTGGAATCAGGTAATCTCTCCTCTTTTACAATTTCGTCTATTCATCATTGAGGACAATGTGTTGTTTAAATTGGGGGGTGGGGATTAGTTGACTTCTTTTAAAAAAATCTAAAAAAATAAAAAAAATATTAAAAAAAACTATAAAGATGGCAGAGTAAAGGGGGTAAGAAAATTAACCTTTTCTTTGTACCTTTGAGACGCATCACAACCACGACTTTTTAAATTTACTGATGTCTTAATTTTAATATATGCAATTTAACAAACATGGTACATTTTTTTCTTTCTATTTTGGTTAAGTACATTCTAATAGATGTTTATAAGTCATCCTCATTTCACACACACTGTGACAAAAGATTATGGACTATAATTGAATAATTTTACTAATTTTTCTATTTTACAAATGGTTGCAATTGATTGTTGGAAAAAAAAAAATTATTTTAACAAGATTTACATTAGAAAACTGCAACTTTTGTTTAGTGGATATGAACCTACCCTGTGAGAATTTGTGCCTAAATAGCATGTTTGAGCATTCTTTTATGTGAGATACTCTGTCATGAATTATGTTCTTCAGAACTTGTTTTGAATCTGTATCAGTCACTCTGTATGCATACATAAGAATGATGAAGACAATTAAGACTTACCTTTCTTTTCCAATAAAACCTACCGAATTTTTCAATGCCTTAGTAAACCCCTTTGAGCCTAAATAAAACCTTTTCTTTTACCACAAAATCATAATTATCAGTTCTCAAAGGGTGAATAAGGTGAATTATTCTTGTGTAGGTGTCAAAAAAAAAGTGATGTTTATCGGAATAATGATGAGAATGACGAAGGACAGTATTGAAGAGATTTGAAGATGCGAATCAAAGCCTAAATATAATTCTTCCTACATTTGGTTGCAGACCACTTTGAGTCAAAATCCAGAGCCGATTTTCTTCATAACTTCACCCTAAGCCTAATTACAACCAAATAAAGTCCTTCTAACTTATGTTGCATGCATTGTTGATTGACTGACGGATGTATAACCAAACTTATGATAGAAATATTCACGATATAGAGTCTGAGTGTAAACACTAGCCACATTGAGAGATGTAAGGTGTGTGGAATCCACTGGCAAAAGTTGTTTATTCTAACAACTATCTTGTTAAAAACAAAAAAATATATATATATTTTCATCATGAAAGTTGTTAACCAGAGTAAAATATCAAGATAATAGAATTATGACGTGAACTCCATACCTTTTGGTCACTAAACTTGAGAACAACAGAGGATGACTATCAAACTGTCTATCTAGATTGTATTGAGCATAAAATAGTTCTAAAATGCAATAGTTTGTTAATTTAGATATATTATAACAAAGAGTTGGTAAGATGCAAATAAAAGCATTATCACAAAATTATGTTAGGCATTCATCACTAGAGACTAGTAATGAGCTGGTTGGGGAGTGTGATTAGCGTTTAAGTATGCTTGTATTTTACCTATTTTGTGTATTATTTTGTGTACTATAATGTATTGTTTAACGTATTTATATATAATTTCACACTTTCTAATTAGTTATAAGTATTTATGTTTTCTATAAAAATAAGAAGCATATGTATAATTCAACTAACCATTATGTCTATTGTATATTGTTGAGGTCTTAAGTGGAGTTATATTTATCCAAATTTTATGATATTGAACACCTAAGACAATGTACTAAATACTTAAGACACTTTAGTGATCCAATTTTACAAGTTTGGATTGTATTTGTACTCAAAAGTGAAGAGTCCATTTCTGTCCAATTTTTGGACTGAAAACACATTTTCGTATTTGCACAATATCTGGAGCCTCACTAAACCAATTGAACCAATTCCAGTTGTATTTGATCACTAATTTGTTTCTTTACAACTTGTATTCATGGCTCAAGTGACAAAAGTTCCGGCTTCAATGGTCAAAATGACAATCAATGCAAGGGCTTCAGAATTCCGCCATCTCAGTACACATGTTGGGAAATAATTCACCATAATTCACAAAAAAGTCCAATTTACACAATACCAAAGCCATTGGTTAGAAAAGAAATTCATCAAGACACAGTAAAAATATTAAAGGCATTGATTTTTTGCAAGCTGAGATATCTGCTTTTCAAGAGACCACCATAAATTCTCGGAGAAAAACAATCCAGTTTTACCAATTTCACTATTCTAGTCATAACTCACAATATAGAGATCCGATTTTTGAGATCTTAGACTCCTTGGAAAGATAATCCAACGGCCTACAACTTTGATTCAGAAGTCAAGATGAAATTCGGAAGGAAAGGTCAACTAAATTACTGATATTTACAAGCCACGTGAATTGGTTGCTAAAGTCTCCATGATTCACTATTTGGAGGCCTATATAAAGAGCGCTTTAGCAACCCTTGAAGGCATCCCATTTTTCTTGTAATCCTTCTATCTTAGTCTAGTATCTCTCTTAGAAATATGAGTTCTTATTGTATTAGTATGAGTAGCTAAATATTTTACTAGAGTTAGGGATGAAGCTTTAGTAAAGTATTAGTAATGTTCTTGGTTATTCAATAAAGATTTTCAAAGTTTCAATCCTTTAGTCATTTGAAGAGTTTTTAAGAGAGGTTTTGATGTGTCCTTACTTTGATTTGTTGTAGACTTATTGGCACAACAAATGCTTAGTTTTACACATCAACTATTGATTTTATAAACTTGTTCGAAGGTCTAAAGGTACTTTTCAAAAGTATTATATGTTCTCAAAGTTATATCTTCCGATTGAAATCACTTGATTGTTAGATTTCGATAGAGTTATCAAAGATAACCAAGATCATAACTCTAGTATTTTTATCTAAAGTGGAATCCCGAAGCTCTAGTATTTTGTTACTTTATTGAAACCTCTCAACTAGATAATATCTTTTTCTTCCAAATCTCCCTGTGGTTCGACACTCGGTCTCCCGAGAAATTTTATTACTTGAAATCAACCTACACTTGGGTACGTAACTCTCAAGGAGCTATCAGTGGTCGTCCACTGGTGCATTTGTTCCTCCATCTCAGTATACAAGGGTTCCAGAGCAGGATCTTCAGAGGACCTCAACCTCTTCGGATCTGAGCCTTCAGCAGCTTCGATGGCAGCGATGGACCTAGTTCTTTTTCTTTCCGCAACTTTCAGTTCTCGGAGGAAGATCTTCTTCTTGGCTTTTCCAGCAGCAATTTACTTCTTCCCTTCTTCCCCCTCTTTTGCATCATCGTCGTTGATTCGGCCAACGACCTCGTTTACTGACTCCGCCAACAAGGTGAACTGACTGTCCATCTCAGTCTGCTTATCCTGAAGTTGCCCTATTTGCCCGGCCATCCCTTTCAGGCCAACACTGAGCTTATCAACATCTGAATTGTTTTCAGCCTTTAGCCGTCCTTCGAAGCTCTTCATTCGGGTGTCCAGGGCAGAGGCAATCTCCATTTTCTCCTGTTCTGACATTTCACTGAGTAGCTCCGCCTTCAGTTCAGCTTTCAGCTTGGCCAGCTTTTCATCAACCAGTTGATCAACCCTCTCAGTCAGTTGTTGATCAAGAAAAGTGGCAAGCTTATTCTCTTGCTGAGTTTGTGCATCAGAGACCATTTTATTGCAACTCTGAATGGCCCCTTTTGCTTGCTCAGTAATAACAGTGAGATCTACTGAGTGTTGTGCCCGAACTTCACCGAGAAGGTCGATCGAAGCATACATATCCGTACCCATCTCGTTCAGATCTCGATCCAGCCTATTCAACTTCTTTTTCAGAATTTCAGAATTTGAACCGACCCGACTTGTTTTTCGCTCAACGAGGATTACCCTTCTGTGATGATTGGCAAGAGCTCGTGAGGAGTTTTGAACATATACGGACTCTGGGGTGATCCATCTTCCTTTTACGCAGGCCAGACCTAATGGACCCTCTCCTGAAGCCTCAGCAGTCCTGGGTCCCAGGAGTGCTTCATCGGCCGGTGCACTGACCCCTTCAGTGCCACCTTATTGAGTGTCATCAGCAATCATAATCACTTCCCTCTCTACTTCCTTCTCCTTCTCTACTCCCTTCTCCTTCTCTACTCTTTCTGGCTCGGGCTCAGGATAGATGCTGTGGACGGTTTTGATAAAGTCTACCATTTTGATCAGGTGATGTAAAGAATTTACCTCAAAGTGATCGAAAAGAGCAGCTTCAGATTCAGCCATTTTATCCCATCCTCTTGATTCTCTGAGCTGACTCAACTCAGACCAAGTGGCATTCCTGATCATGGCGTAAGTGCGAAGTTGCACAACCGCCTCCGTCTGAGCGTCCGAGAGATCAGGAAACCTCTTCTCCACCATTTCCACAGCCGTTCCCCTTGCTACTATCTCAAAATCAGGCAATGAGTTTTCGTCAGGCGCGGGGAATTGCCATGGGACATCAGCCTGAACAGCTTCAGCAACTTCCTCAGAGTGGGCCTCCAAGCCCTGATAAGCTGAAGCAATTTTGAGGATCTGATCCTCATCCACTTCTTGGTCAAGGACAAGTGGTTTCAGATCTGAGGATGCAACCTCCGGTACGGCAGAGGTGGGGGCAATTTCAAGAGCAGGCTGAGCTGGTTCCCCCTCCGGAGTTGCATGCTGAATCACTTCTTCAGCAGCCTTCTCTTCCACGAGCTTCTTCTTTTGCTCCTCTGACCCCTGATATGAAAATTTTAGTGTCTGTTGCTTGGGTCCGGAGAGCTTGGATTTGTCCTCCGCTGGCTTCGCAATAAGGCCCCCTGAAGATTTGCTCGCCTGAGCCTTGACTCCTCCAGTCGTGCTCGCCTGAGTGTTCTTCTTCTGGGTTCTTGGTCTCTTCTTTGTGCCAGCATCACCGGAATAAGCTCTGAAGAGGTCTATTTTCACTGGAATATCGAGTGATTGGGCCTGATCCACATCACCGAGATCCAACGTTTCCAAAATCAGAGAAATCTTGGTACCGAAGTGCATCTTGGCCTCAAATGTCACCTGACCCTCCGGCGAGTACTTGATCTTACTGGTCTCAGCTACTAGTAGATGGAGAAAGTAGTCTTCCCAGTGGAAGTTATGCACTGAGGCGTCTGAGATTGCCATCATGGTATACAATTTCGCCCTGGAGATCTGCTCCAAACATCCAGCAATCCCCATCACCCCCTGACTAGTCAGGTCGAAGAGGTGACGATTCTCAGTCCTCTGAACGGAATTGTTCAGGCCTGACTTCAGGACAACGTCTCCATCGCAGAGAGACTGGAGATAGTCATTCTCAGTCCCAAACCCGTAATCGATAGGGCTTCGTCCAGAGTGGGGAAGATTAAACACCTCCTTAATCTTCTGCCTAATGTTGAGAGTGACCCACTTCCTGGTCATCTCATCTTCACCATTCTTCCCTTTTACACAAGAAGTCAGCGGAATGCAGGTCTCCCACTCCTGAGAATCCTTGTTCTGGGCCATTTTGATGTAGAAGGCAGCGACGAGACGAGGATGAAGTCTCGTGGGTTTTGCTGTGATAAATTGTAGAAGTCCTGCATTTTCAAACAGTTCTTTCACAGGAAAAATGTCAGGATGTTTAGAAGAGAAATCTCCAAAAGGTTCCCAGTGACTTTCGTTTCTGAGATGGAAAAGATTTCCAAAGAATGAGTCTACAGAGGGTGAAGCCATGGATGAGAAATTTGAAGATATAAAGGAAAACGGATTGCAGAGAGAAATATAGCAAGAAAAGATTTGAGTGCGTAAAGGTCGCAAGAATAAAAACTTCCCTTATTTATACTAAAATCCAGTTTTAATCGGGTGGCTCAGAAAGTAATGACTTATGAGATTCAATGGTTAAGATTAAAACGCAATTTGCATGGAGCCTCTTCGGTTTTCAATAGTAATGAGTCAAAACTTTATCGAAAACCGTTCCCACCCACTGTGCATTAAATTCGCGTCAGAGCATATCCGTATTTAATTCAAATAATTTTCATTAAATAATAACTGAATATTAAATGAATGGCTGGGATTAAATGACAAAATAAGTTGATTTGACAATACGGCAAACAATATCAAGGATGACGCAAGCAAGATAAGATAACCAAAAGAAAATCAGGAAACATACCAGTCAGTCAGATTTGTATTCTGACTGATACCACATGTGACCTATCAGGGTGACAAGCCCTGAGTTCAGTGTCCTGAAACTTAGTCAGTCTATACTGATCATCCTTTTCATACTGAATGTTCCCCCTACAACCATTCACATTCTCTCTGAGATTCCTTCATCCTGAGTCCTAGTTAGTCATTCCCCCTGACCTTGTGCGTTCTGATAAGAGATTCAGATCAAATCTCCTAAGCCTGGGTCAAGGAGTCCTAACTCTACTGATAACTCAACATATCTGGTTTCAGGCAAAGCCTTAGTCAGAATGTCAGCTCTCTGTTTATCAGTAGGGACTCTCTCCATCCTGATGTCCTTCTTCTCAACATGATCAACCTTGTGTGTAAGACTGGGTTTTGGGATATGGCAATTGCACTATTATTGTCATAATAAATTGGGACTTCAGTGGTCTCAATTTGGTAGTCTCTCAGTTGCTGTTTTAGCCAAAGGATCTGAGAACAACAAATGCCTGCCGCCATATACTCAGCCTCAGTAGTAGACGTTGCAACACTGGTTTGCTTCTTAGAAAACCAAGAGATCAGTTTACTCCATAGAAACTGACATGTGCCTGTAGTTGATTTCCTATCAAGCCTACAACCTCCATAATCTGCATCTGAATAGCCTGTCAGTTCTAGGTTGTCATCAGAGGGATACCAAAGTCCTAAGTTGACTGTACCCTTTAGGTATTTCAATATCTTTTTGGCACTCTCTAGATGACTCTTCTTCGGATCAGACTGATATCTTGCACAAACTCCGACTGCATAAGTGATGTCAGGACGACTAGCAGTTAGGTACAACAAGGATCCTATAAGTGCCCTATATTCAGTCTGATTTGCTGAGACTCCTTCTTTGTCAGGATCCAGCTTCTCATTTGTGTTCATGGGAATACGTGAGACTTTGCTGGACTGAACTCCAAATTTCTGAATCAAGTCCCTCGCATACTTGGACTGATAAATGAAGATTCTGGAGTCAGATTGCCTGACTTGGAGACCCAGAAAGAAGTTCATTTCTCCCATCATTGACATCTCGAATTTCCCAGTCATCAGCTTGGAGAATTTCTCACAAAGCTTCAGATTAGAAGATCCAAATATTATGTCATCCACATAAATCTGAACCAAGAGAATGTCCTCCCCTTCGGATATCCGGAAGAGGGTCCTGTCCACTGTTCCTTTCACGAACCCGTGGTCTATCAGGAATTGGGAAAGTGTAACATACCAAGCTCTCGGAGCTTGCTTCAGGCCATAAAGGGCTTTCTTCAGGTGATATACCTTATTCCCAACTTCGAACCCTGGAGGTTTCTCAACATAGACCTCCTCGTTCAGTACACCATTCAGAAAAGCACTCTTCATATCCATCTGATACACTTTGAACTTCTTGAACGTTGCATATGCCAGAAACAACCTGATTGCTTCCAACCTTGCGACCGGAGCAAAGGTCTCATCATAGTCGATTCTTTCGGCCTGAGAGTAACCCTTTGCCACTAGTCTGGCCTTATTTCTGACAACAACATTCTTCTCATCCCTTTTGTTCTTGAAGACCCACTTGGTGCCAATCACATATTGACGCCTAGGTCTCTCAACTAACTCCCAAACCTGATTCCCCTCAAACTGATGGAGCTCATCCTGCATGGCTAGGATCCAGTTGGGGTCAGCAAGAGCTTCTTCTATGCTCTTAGGTTCCTGATCACTCAGGAAGCAGCAGAACATAGCGCTCTCGCCAAAGGACAACCTTATCCTGACCCCCTCATTGATATCACTAATGATATCAGCCAATGAGTGATCATCTGGCCACCGCCTCCTGCTGACCGGAGCACTGGGAGCTGCTGACATCCCTTCGCCTGATCCTGAAATATTAGTTTCGACAATAACAGGCAAAGAAGTGGAACGAGCAAGAACAGGGGATACTGAGTCATTTCCTGAGGGTTGGGCAACATCAGACACATTGTTTCCCCCTACAGAGTTGGACTCAGTAACTGTCTCAGGTGGAGAAGTATCATCACCGACAGTACGTACCTCAGGTTGAGTCTGTCCCTCCATCTGAGACTAAACATTCTCTGAGGCAGGGGCTTGCTGAGGGTTGGCCTGAGGTCCATCCTGATCTTCATCATCATCATCCCATCCTTTGGGAGCAATGACAAGCTTGATCTTGAATTCAGGATTTTTCAGGCTCAGTCTTGTTACTCTCTGGGTAACCCCCTCAGTGTCAGGACTCGGAACCTGTTTTCTACGCACTGATGCAGTCTCATCAAACACAACATGAGGTGTTTCCTCCACACAAAGGGTCCGACAGTTATACACCATGAAAGATTTACTGACTGAGGAGTATCCCAAGAAAACTCCCTCATCAGATTTGCTATCAAAGGCTTTCAGCTGGTCTTTCCCCTTGTTCAGGATGAAACACTTACACCAAAGATATGGAAATAAGAGATGCGAGGCTTCCTCTTGTTCCAAGTTTCATAAGGTGTCTGAGCATGTTGTTTGTTCAGCATAGATCGGTTCTGAGTGTAGCAAGCAGTGTTGATTGCTTCAGCCCAGTACTTCTTGGGCAGTCCTGACTCAGCCAACATGGTCCTGGCAGCTTCCTTTAGGGTCCGGTTCCTTCTTTCAGCTACCCCATTCTACTGAGGGGTCCTGGCTGCAGAAGTCTCATGAGCTATACCTTGGTTAGCACAAAAGTCAGTAATAAAAGAGTTGATAAACTCTGTTCCTCGATCTGATCGGATCCTAACTATGCTCTGACCCTGTTCAGTACTCAATTTCTTGAGTAACTCCGGAAGCTTAACCTGAGTCTCCTTCTTGTTCAGCAAGAAAATAACCCAAGTGTACCTGGAATAATCATCAACAACAACAAGGGTATATTTCCTACCATTTATGCTGACGGGAGTAACTGGACCAAAGAGATCCATGTGCAGGAGCTAAAGCACTCTGTCAGTGGAGAAGACTTCTTTCTCTTTGAATGAGGCTTTGGTTTGCTTGCCTTCCTGACATGCTCCGCACACGTGGTCTTTGCTAAAAACTTCATTAGGTAGACCATCTACAAGAGAAAGTCTAGAAATTTTGTTAATAATCTTGAAGTTTAAGTGACTCAGGCGTTTATGCCAAAGCCAACTGAGCTCAGATGAGCTCTTAGCGACCAAACAAGTTTCCGGAAGACTGCTCTTGAAGTCAGCAAAATATACATTGCCCCTCCTGACTCCTGTAATCAGAACCTGTAGTGTAGATTAGTCCTTCACAAGACACATGTTAGATGTAAATTCTACACTATATCCTTGGTCACAGAACTGACTGACCGAGAGCAAGTTATGTCTCAGTCCCTCAACATATGATACATTCAGTACACGGACAGAACCAATAACAAGGGTTCCGAATCCCCTGGTGAAACCCTTAGAGTTATCACCAAAGGTTACCTGCGGGCCTTCCTGAGCAACTTAATCCTAAAGGAGATCACGAAATCCGGTCATGTGCCTGGAACACCCTGAGTCCAAGTACCAGTCCTTTATCAGATCCTCCTTCCTCTTCTTGTAGCCCGCAATGACCTCATCATCTGCCATCAGGCAGAGGTCATCATACTCCTCATCTGAGAAGAGTTCAGGGGACTGGCGTCCTGGGCCATCTGAATCTGAGGAATCCTCAGCAAGCATAGCTCTCCGGTCTGATGCCCTGAGCTCTCTCTTGGCTCTCCGATCTTCTCGCTCACGAGCACTGAGCTCCGGACAATCATACTGATAATGTCCGGTCTTCTTGCAGTGGTAGCACTGATCTACATCAGAAGCATACTTCTTGTCAGTGTACCTTTTATCTGATGACTCCCTCCTGCTCCCTGATGATCGTTCAGGTTTGGAGATGGATCTTCTGGGCTCATAATCTCTCATCTTCTCATCTCTGCGCCGCTCAGGCTCATCACGATCTCTCCTAGAATCTGAACCCCTCCTCTCTTCTCTCCGGAGGCTCGATCATCTGGGGCTGGAGTACCTACGATCACGGCTGTCAGTATAAAATTTCTTATACCTTCCGAATCGAGAGTTTAGTTTCTCGAAATGCCACGCCATCAGGCTGTATTCCAAGGCCAACTCATCCTTGTTCATGTCCTTCAGAGACTTAGAGCCAGATCCAGCCTCAGGCTCAGGAGTAGCTTTAAGAGCCACGCTCTTCTCCATTTCAGGAGTCTTCTCCTCACTGACTTCCTCACTGACAACACCCTTCTTCTTCCTCTTATCGAGGTCGAATTCCAGAGCCTTAAGCTCTGAGAATAGGTGAGAGTGAGTAATGTTGGTGAGATCCTGAGTGTTCTTTAACAAGATCACTCCTGTGTCCCATCTTTCAGGGAGACAATTCAGGATTTTAGAAGACACCTCCCTCTTGGGAAACTCCTTCCCAAGGGTTGCTAGCTCGTTCATCATCTTAATGAACTGAGCTTCCATCTGATCGATGGACTCTCCCTCTAACATCCGGAAGTCCTCAAATTTCCTGATCGCAAGATCTTTCTTGTTCTCCTTGATCTTTTCTGATCCCTCACTCATCTACCTCAAGGCATCCCAGATCTCCTTTGCTGTCCTCAGGTGTATGAGCCTGACCGAATTCTCGTAAGAAACGGTGTGGAGTATAATGTTCTTAGCAACATTATCCAGTCCGATTTGCTTAATCTGATCAGAATTAAGCACAGACCTCTCCACTTCTTCATCTCCAGTGGCTGGAACAGGAACATTGCTAGCAACGGGCCAGGTCGTCTGAAGATTCCTCATGAATTTGATCGGACCTTGCTCAATCACCAATGGCATCTGATCATGGATGGAATAGAGATGTGAGAGTACCCTGAATTTCCAATTGTCATAATTATCAATAGAGAATTCAGGAAGACTGCTTTCAAGGTGCTTAGAACCGGATGCGATGTATGCAAGTTTTCAGAAACAAGATCTGTTCAGTTGACCGCCAAAAGTTTCTCCTCAGAAACTGTTGGTAAACAAAGTCAGTGGTCTTTTGAACCACTGCTCTGATACCACTTGTTGGTCCCGAAACGAGTATAATCAGTGTATGGGGGGGAATACACTGATGTCAGATTTTTCAGAATACTTAGAAAAATGCTCTTACACTCTCAGTCAGGAAGATCCTGAAGTTACTCAGTAAACTGAAGGTCCACAGGGGCAACAGGGACAATTCAGTAGTGAGTCAAATAAGCTGAGAGTGAGTGATGTGCTCAGAAGCTCAGTAGAGATAACAAACCTACTGACCGCTCGGAAGCTAGTCAGTTGGACTACTATCTCAGTAAGCTAGAGTACGCGCGGAAAGTGATCCCTTAGTTTCTACTCATTTTAATTTCTGAAAATGTTTTATCTCAGTTTGCTTAGTAAACTGGTGTTTAAGGCTGAGTGCACAGTATTAAGATTCAGGATGATTGATTCAGTCCTGAATATAAAAACAATGCAGAATGTTCAGTTTAGTATGATGACAGTTATGATCCTGAACAAGAATGTAAATCAGCACACAAGGGTCTTTTAAACGTGGTTCGGAGATAACCAACTCCTACGTCCACGACCTGATTTAACACGAAGCTACCCTCAAAACCCTGAGGATAGGTACTTGGGTTTTACATGCCAAGGTACACGGATAGCCAACTTCCTCTCTTAGGAACTGACCCCCGGGCGTTTTACAAGTCCCAGTCCTTCTAACCAACCAATCTCACACCTTGAGTGGTTTGGTATTCTTGGTTTCCAACTAAGATAGCTCTAGTAATACAAAACAATGCTAAATATTAGAGCTATCGATATAAGCAAATACAGAGAGAATCCTACTACAACACTAGGGAAATTTAACTGCAGAGTGTTGTTCAAAGTATACTTTGAGTGCTTGGATTCTTGAGAGCTTTCTCTTGGAAATTTCCCGTTCGCCTTGAATGGGTGCAAGGCTCTCCATATTTATAGGCAAGATTCAAAATAGATCCGTTGGAGGAGATCTAACCAAATTTTTCTTATTTTAGGGTGGTTGCAGGCTAGATGCACTGTTGACCTAATCACCATGCTTAATCTGGCAATTTTGTCCCGCCGCCTGCAACTCTGAGACGTATTAAATGCTACGCAAACTCTGTACATGCGTGTCGAAAGATCATTGGCTTTCCGTTCCAATGGCTAGTTGATCTTCTGACATTTGTCTTTCCTCGTACATTCAATACTCTGAGTCTCTTGTTAATAACTCAGCCTGAACCTTTCTCTTTATCGGAGTCTTGCTGACATTCTATTTGTCTCTTGGTCCCATAGCATAAATAACCTTTTTGCTTTGGACTTACATGATTCAGGTAAACTGAACCAAGGCCTCAGTCAGGTCTTATGTGCATTCAGCACAGCCTGATAGGTTATTCAGCCCAGTATGTGTAACCTTTTTGCTTTGGACTTACATGATTCAGGTAAACTGAACCAAGGCCTAAGTCAGGTCTTATGTGCATTCAGCACAGCCTGTCACTAACTAAGTTCTGTCCTGAGTATGCTTAGTGTACTCAGTAGAAACATTAGCCAATGGTACTTCTAGATTGTTTTCAGGACGGATCATCAGGCTTCGTTCTTCAGTTTCAGTTCAGGCAATCTTTAGCAAGACTGACTCTGACTTCTTCAGGATGGATTGCACTTCAGACTTCGTTAAATTGGGTCGACTCCAATATTCTTCAGTCTTCAGCACGTTCCCCCTGAACTGAATTCCTAACCTAACTATCCTGAACTAGACAATCCTGAACAACTGTACTTAGGCAAATTCATCAGGGGTTTTGGGATCTAATCAAAATACTCAGATTGTCCCAACACAAATCATAAGTTTGATGAACTTTGTAAATCTCATGGACATCAAATCAATATTTTGGAGTTTCAAATGGGTACACTGATATACCTGGTGTTATGGATGCAGATCAGTGTTATCACTGCAAGAACACCGGACATTATCAGTATGATTGTCCGGAGCTCAGTGCTCGTGAGAGAGAAGATCGAAGAGCCAAGAGAGATATCAGGGCATCAGATCGGAGAGCTATGATTGCTGAGGATTCCTCAGATGACGATTGCCCAGGATGCCGATCCCCTGAACTCTTCTCCGATAAGGAGTATGATGACCTCTGCCTGATGGCAGATTATGAGGTATGTTCTTCTAGCTCTTCTCCTGATCACGCACCTGAGCTTAGCTCAGACTCAGCAAGAGTTCTCGACCTTCAGCTCGCTTTAGAGCAATTGATGGCTGATTTCTCAAGGCTGCAGGAGACTAATACTCACACAGTGGAGGTTAATGCACAACTGGATGGTGAGAACGATCGTATTACTGAGTCTATCAGAGTAAGAGACACTGAGGAGACACTGAGATTAGCAAGCCTTCAAAAAGAGCTTCTTGAGGTTCATAATAGGAACGATGAAGCTCTATCTGTGGTTGAAAGACTCAATACCATTGTGACCTCTCTGATTGAGACTCGTGATGCTGATCGGTTCCTAGTTCAAGAACAATTGGAAGTTGAGCGCATCTATCTCTGCCAAATGCTCGATGTTGAGTTATACACTCGCCTCAGGGCTGAGCGTGCAACTTTGGGTCTTGAGCAAACGGCAAGAGAGATTGCTGACGAACAGCTGGTGCTCAAGTACACCACTGAAATTGAGGCCCTGAAAATAGGGATGGGCTAAGATGGCTCTAAGAACCCTTAGGGCAAGAAAAAAAGAGTTGCTTCAGGGAGCAACTCTCAGAAGAAAGTGTTTGTCCCTGCCCAAACTGGTGACAAGGGCCCAAGTGTTGCTCACCATGACAATGGCAAAGGGAAGGAGAAAGTGCCTGCTGAACCTGTCTGGCAAAAGGCTGAGGAACTCAGGCCAAAACCAAAGGGAAAGGCCAAGATTCCTCACCCGGAGGCGAGGAAAAAACACCAAGGGAACCCCAAGGCTCAGCCTAGGAACCATCAGGCTGCAAAGAATTCCACCCCCAGTATTTCTCAGGCTAAGCCTCAAAATACTCAGGGTGGAAGGAATTCTGTCCATAGGTGGCCTCAGGCAAGGCCAAGGGATACTGAGGTCTAGAAACCTCAGGCAGGGCATAGAGCCATGGAGACCTGACTCCGATAACGCTCAGGTCAGACCTCGTGTGCCTAGAGGTCAGGCTCAACAGCTCCTTCTCAGGACAGACCTCAGCCTGATGCACCCAGGCAAAAAAGGAACAGGAGGCCAGCCCCCAAGAAGAAATCCAGGGCTCCTGAACCTCAGGCTGTCACCTATACACCCTCAACTTTCAAGGCACCTAGGAAGAAGAAGACTGTGTATGTTGATGTTTTAGGGTGACAGGTTTACACTTCTGATGCCATCAGAATTGTTAAAACAAATCTGGATCCCGTAGGGTATGGCTGACACTGTAGGACCCAATAATAGATGGGTACCTGAGGCCTGATTCTTTTCAGGTCACTGCGGGCTACAAGAAAAAGAGGGAGGATCTGAAGAAGGATTGGTACCTGGATTCAGGCAGTTCCAGGCACATTACCGGATTTGGTGATCTCCTTCAGGACTACGTAGCTCAGGATGGCCCGCAGGTTACCTTTGGTGATAACTCTAAGGGTTTCACTAGAGGGTTTGGTACTCTTGTAGTTGGTTCTGTTAAAGTGCTTAATGTATCCTATGTAGAGGGTCTTAGGCATAACCTGCTTTCGGTCAGTCAGTTCTATAACCGTAGTATTAGTGTAGAATTTACCTCAAATATATGCCTTGTGAAAGACAAATCTACACTGCAGGTTCTTATTAAAGGTCTCAGGAGAGGCAATGTTTATTTTGCTGACTTTCAGAGCAGCTCTCCTGAAATTTGTTTGGTCGCTAAGAGTTCCACCGAAATCAGTAGGCTTTGGCATAAGCGCCTAAGTCATCTAACTTCAAGATTATTAACAAAATTTCTTGACTTTCTCTTGTAGACGTTCTACCCAATGAATTTTTTAGCAAAGACCGCGTGTGCGGAGCATGTAAGGAAGGCAAGCAAACCAAAGCTTCATTCAAGGAGAAAGATGCCTTCTCAACTAACAGAGTGATTAAGCTCCTGCACATGGATCTCTTTGGTCCAATTACTCCTCTCAGCATGAATGGTAGGAAATATACCCTTGTTGTTGTTGATAATTATTCCAGGTACACATGGGTGATTTTCTTGTTGAACAAGAAGGAGACTCAAATCAAGCTTCTAGAGTTACTCAAGAAATTGAGTACTGAACAGGGTCAGAGCATCATTAGGATCTGATCAGATCGGGGAACAGAGTTTATTAACTCTATTATAACTGATTTTTGTACTGACCTTTGCATTGCTCAATAGACTTCTGCACCTAGGACTCCGCAGTAGAATTGAGTTGCTGAGTGAAGGAACTGGACACTGAAGAAAAGCTACCCTGACCATGTTGGCTGAGTCAGGACTGCCCAAGAAGTACTGGGCTGAAGCAATCAACACTTCTTGCTACACTCAGAACCGATCTATGCAGAACAAACAACAGGCTCAGACACCCTATGAAACGTGGAACAAGAGGAAGCCCCGCATCTCCTATTTCCATATCTTTGGGTGTAAGTATTTCATCCTGAACAATGGGAAAGACCAGCTGAAAGCCTTTGATAGCAAGTCTAATGAGGGAGTGTTCTTAGGATACTCCTAAGTCAGCAAAGATTTCAGGGTGTACAACTGTCGGACCCTTTGTGTGGAGGAAACACCTCATGTTGTGTTTTATGAGACTGCATCAGTGCTTAGAAAACAGGTTCCAAGTCCTGACACTGAGGGGGTTACCAAAAGGGTGACAAGATTGAGCCTGAAGCAAAATCTTGAATTCAAGGTCAAGTTTGTGCATGCTCCCAAGGGATGGGATGATGATGACGATCAGGATGGACCTCAGGCCAACCCTCAGCAAGCCCCAACCTAGGAGGCACAAACTCAACCTGAGTTAAGGACTTTCGATGATGATGCTTCTACACCTGAGACAGTTACTGAGTTCAATTCTGTAGGGGGAAACAATGTCCCTGACATTGGACAACCCTCAGGGAATGACTCAGTGTCCCCTGTTCTTGCTCGTTCCGCTTCTTTGCCTGTTATTGTAAAGACTAACGTTTCAGGATCAGGCAAGGGTACGTCAGCAGCAGGTTCCAACGCTCCGGTCAGCAGGAGGCATTGGCTAGTTGTTTGCCTATTCGGTATTTACGTGCAAGTGTACACGATCGTTATAACGTTGCTGCAAGATTGACCAAGTTCAATATTTATCAAACACAGGAAGATGGGGATTTGTAAGGTAAGATAATTGTTCCGAATTTGAAAACACAAAGCAAGTAAAGGGGATATGGTATCTATGTCTACAAGTGCGTCAAACTAGTAAACTACCGATCACCTTGGGTTGCAAAGTGAGCAAGTGTGAGAGATATGTGCTAGTGTACTATCCTATGTTTCATGTGGTGAAGTATCACTTATTCATGCATTGAGGTATTGTACAATCAATAGGCAAGCCGTTCTAACATGCAAAAGGTCTCCCTAGATGCATATAGGAGCCTCTAATTTTCTTCCCAATTCTCTAAGGTAATTCTCAC
>JAPKLY010002316.1:3759-26445 GCA_026898435.1 Prunella vulgaris | reverse complement strand
TTTCTATTCACAGGTATTCAGTTCAGGGGGAACGTACTGAGGAGTGATGACTGATGGAGACGTCTTTGAAGTCTGAAGTCTGAAATATCTCCAACCCTGAAGGCGTTGATCATCCTGAAGAAGATCAACCTGAAGCTGAACCTGAAAAACCTAGAAAGATTCCTGAAGATGCCTAGAAGCCATCCTGAAGAAGACCACCGATCCTGACAGAACTGAGTAGACTAAGCATGCTCAGGGAAGTCTCTATCAGTGAAGGCACAAGTAACCTTGATCAGGCTGAACGTCTTACTGATGTTCATAAGTCCTGACTTGGGCCTAGTATCAGTTAACCTGATAAATGTAAGTCCTGAGACCCGAAGGTTACACGTGCAAGTGGAAGTCTGATGATGCAGAAAGAATGTCACAGTCTCCAACATAAGACAAACATTTATGCTGAGTGAAGAGCGAGAGACTCAGAGTCATAAATGTACGAGGATCAGAAAGTCAATGCCAACAAACTAGCCGTTGGACAAACGACCAGTAAGAAGACGAAACATATGTACGGAGACTGAGCACATTTAATGCTTCTCAGAGGTGCAGGCGGAGGATCAGAAACTTTGCCATACTAGGTATGGTCTCTGTCAGACAAGGACTACCAGTACCTGCACCTACCTAAAATAGGAGGGTTTGAGACGGATCTCCTACAACGGATCTATTTCAAACCTCCCTATAAATACAGAAGGCCTTGCTCCCATTCAAGGCTAACGGGAAATTTCCAAGAGAAACTCTCAAGATTCCAAGCATTCAAAGCGCATTTGAAACAACACTCTGAAACCTTAAATTTCCCTAGTGTTGTAGTAGGAATCTTCTCTGTATATTTGCTTAGAGTATTGATCCCATCCTTAGAACTTATTTGTTAGAGGGATCAATACACAATAGTTGGAAACGTGAATACCAAACCCCTCAGTGTGTGAGTTGGTTGGTAGGAAGGACTGAGACTTGTAAAACCACCCAGGGGTCAGTTCCTAAGAGATGAAGTTGGCTACTCGTGTCCCTTGGCACGTAAAAATCAAGTACCTATTCTCAGGGTTTTGAGGATAGCTTCCTGTTCAATTAGGTCGTGGACGTAGGAGTTGGTTATCCCCGAACCACGTTAAAAAGACCCTTGTGTGCTGATTTACTATTTACTCAGGATCATAATTGTCATACATATTAAACTGAAGCATACTTGCATTGTTTTGGAAAACCATCAGGACTGACTTTGTCATCTTGATCTTAAAACTGTGCACCAGCCTTAACCACGTTTTCACTAAGCAAACTGATAAGTTTTCAGAATTAAAACGAGTAAAAACTTAAGGGCTCACATTCCGCACTAAACTGAGCTTACTGAGATAGTAGTCCAACTGACTAGCTTCCGAGCGGTCAGTAGGTTTGTTATCTCTACTGAGCTTTTGAGAGCACAACTCTGATTTAGCCTATCTGGTTCATCACTGATCCGTCCCTGCTGCCCCTGAGGACCATCAGTCTGACTGAACATTTCTGGAGCTTCCTGACTAAGTCTGAAAGAGCATTTTCTTGAGATTTTGGGAAAATCTGACATCATTGTATTCCCCCCATACACTGATTATACTCGTTTCGGGACCAACAGGATGGTCATCTGCCCAAAACCATTTATGTATGACTGAAAAACAGAAAGCCCTTTCTATTATTAGAAGGTAGTTGCCGGAGCCCATGAAGGGGATGGAAACCTATTCTAACAAAGAAAACTAATCTTTAATTGTGCAATGCAGTGCCTAGTAAAAATGAATCCTACGCCATGAATTATAAATATAAAACATACATATATCGTATTCATGTGGATCATATAAGCATAAGCATATTCATATGAAAACAGTTTGTAGTGTATGCATTATTCATATAATCATGTGAGTTTATATATATAATCATAAATCTCACATATGTATATTCAGAATACATATTCATATAATTATAAATATAAAAATAATTTGATCGCTTAGAATCCAAAAATAATCAGATCGGCTAGGTTGTGCTCTTTTGATCCTAAATTTGTTCCTATTTAGTCTGTTCCTCAGTTGGCCGGAGCACTCGTGCTGATAATGTGTAGTGAATTAAAAAATCAAGAACAAGAAGAACATTTGTTGACCCAGTTCGTCACGAGTGTCTACGTCTGGGGGTGCAGGATACAATGGAGTATATATAATGTAACAAATATATCTAACCCTAATAATGTATCATGTCTTTGGCCCAATAAGCTACTTAATTCATAAGTGATGTCCACAATAATAATAATATATTTATAACAAATACAAGCAAAGGAAACAATAGAAAGAAAATTAAGGTATTTGATGACAATTGATATTGAACACGCAGAAAGATATAGATGTTTTGCTCATGCTTAGAGTTTATTTGAAAAATATGATTTGTGCCATAATGAACATCAAATATTGTTTTACTTATACACGCTATTCATTTTAAAATTATGATCTTAGATAAGAACTCTGAAATTTTAAACTAGTTTTATATATATTATTTTCTAATTAATATATATAGGTCAAATAAATGAAGTGTTGGTTCCAAACGAGCTAAATCAGTGTATGAGAGGAAATATACTGATGTCAAATCTTTTAAACATTCCTGAAGGAACAAAAGTAAGTTAGACCGGAGGGTAATCCTTACCAAAGTAAGGAAGACTTACAAGTCAGGATTGATGTAAGTTGTGGTCCTGAGTGCTCAATGAGGTTACTTTCAGATAACTCACCTACTGCCGGCTCTATAGTCTATCAGTTGAATAACTATCTTAACAAGTTTGAGTGCGGAAGTGTGTGCCTTTAAGTTCTACTTATTTTAGACTTACTGAGAAATTCTTGCTTTAGTTTTTCAAATCTTGTGGCTAAGAGGACAATGCCAAAGTTCATGCATGATTGATTGGTTCAATCCTGAGAAAAATAATGTTCTCAAATAATATGACCAGATAAACAAAATAGAAAGCAAGTAAATCACACAAGAGTTTAATGTGGTTTAGAAACTATTGATGATCTGAAAACTGAAAAATATTTTGGGGGGTTATTAGCATGCCAAGGTGCACGAACTGGTCTTACATTCATCCATTGAATCATTTCTCATTGTGACCTACGTTTCTCTATAGAACTGTCCAAAACTAGACTTACATCCCTCTTAGATCTGCCTTCCCACCTCATTCAATCACTAATACTCGGGTTTGAATTTGAGTTTGGCTTACTACCAATTAGGTGAGATTTTTCTTATAATGTGCTAACCTTAAAACTAGAAATGGGAGATCTCTCAAGTTTAGGATATATATGATGAGCTCCGGGATACAAACTAGTTAAGAATGTTGGAAAATAGAACAACAAATGGTGTGTGTTGATGAAGATGACTTATGCAATTTACACGGTAAAGTCGAGGCACGAGTTAGACTCATTTTCCGTAAGATGTTATTGCCCTGTACACATGTGCAATACGGATCATGACAATCATCCCCAAGATACAACGACTTTGGAGCCTTCCGCCCATTGCACTACGAAGCGAAAGCTATCGGCGAGTCACAAATGAGTATCCGGAACTTTCGGACTCAACTCTAATACAACATTACATTTTCTAGTATGCATGCACTAGACTTAAGAAAGGGAGTTGTAAGTCTGAACGATTTCTCTATGAAAATTTCCTTGAATTATTCTTCTCAATTTCATTGCAAATTCGTGGGCATACTGGCCAGAGCCAGAGCCGCAAAATCCATTCGATAACTGTGATTCTCATCACAATTGCACAATATGCAATTTAAATATCAAATTTTAAGTTTTTACCCAAAAAATGTAAATAATAGAGATAAAAAGTTTTTTCGTCTCATAACTTATTGAGTGACCGCTTTTGGTCCCAAAATTTTAATTCTTTGGTTTTGGTCCTAATAATTTTCATTTTTGGGTACAAATAGGACCAAAATTGGATAAACCCAAAGGGTTACGGGACCAAAATCGCGGTGTCAAAATTTATGGGACAAAAAATGGACACTCAATAAGTTATGAGACAAAAAAACTTTTTTTCTCGTAAATAATATAATTTTTTGCCATGTAGAACGCATGTGGTGGTTGAATTTGTGGTTTTCCAGCGCTCTTGCTGACTTGGGTGCCAAATAATCATTTTTATCATTTATTTTGTATTATCTTATTTATTTTTTCTATATTATTGAAACAATAATAAAATATCAGCTAGGATGATGGAAGTTCCAAATTCAACCACCATGTACGTCATGCATGACAAAAAAAAAATTATTTTCACTTTTTTAATTAAAATGGGACCAAAATTGGACAAAACCAAAGAGTTACGGGACCAAATTGAAAGAGTCAAAATTTTTGGGACTAAAAGTGGACACTCGATAAGTTATGAGATCAAAAAACATTTTTTCTCCGACTTCTTCAGTTAGGGCAAGATTGAACCACCAAATGTATGATTATTTTTTATAAGAAAAAATATATTATTTATTTAATAGTAAAGTTAACGTGAGACAGAAAAAATGAATTATACATTAATACAAGCAAAGGAAACAATAGAAAGAATATTAACGCATTTGATGACTCAATTGATATTGAACACATAGAAAGATATAGGTGATTTGCTCATGCTTAGAGTTTATTTGAAAAATATGCTTTGTGCCATAATGAACATCAAATATTATTTTACTTATACACGCCCGTCATTTTAAAACTATGAGCTTAGATAATGTTAAGTACCTTGGTTTAGATTTTGATGTGTGCAAAACAATGTGTTTAAATTGGATAAATTGATCTAACACTTGGGCTAAGGAAATTAGTTTTGAAATTTATAGTTGTAAGTGAAGTCTACTGCTGTATACTTGATCATTCTACAGCCAGACATGACCCTACAACTGTAATGTTTCTCTACAGCCAATTTTTCATATTGACTGGACTCTACAGCTGCAAGGTTGAAGACTGTACAGTTGAGAGGACCGTTTGAAGAGGAAGTACAAGTCAGAGATTATTTAAAGATAATGAAGACACTTAAGCATAATTAGTGTAGCTCTCAAGCACTCACTAAAATGTACTTAAGTGGAGGATATTTATTTAATTCTGGAGGATAATGAAGATTAATTTGAAGACAGTCAGAATTCTTAAGAAAAGAAAAATAGTACACTCAGTACTATCCTGTGTGAAGGATGATGACCACTTCACACATGCTAAATAGAGAGAGAGAGGAGCCTTATCCGAATTTCAAATTTGAAATTCCCCAGCGGATAAGTCACACCACTCAATCTATAAATAGAAGAAGTCCTCAGAGGAAGTAACAACAACAACCCTGAGCATACAAGCATTCTGCCTAAGCAAGTCTACAACCAACAAGATTTTTTTTTTGAGAGCTTTATTGTGTTATCTTTCTTTGTGATTCATAGGATAGTTGGTTAGGATTTTTCTTAGAAAGAATCACATCTTTTTGTTGTTATTCCCTCACCTGTTTTATATTTCTACTTAGTGTAGATATCTCTTTGTGAGATTCTGTAAACTCTTTGTGAGTTATATTCTGAGTGAATATGGTAGTTTAATCTCTTGTTAGAATAGGAATCTGAGTAAACCTAGTTCTAAGGGGGAACTACTTGTATTGATTTGAGTGATCTCATCTTAGTGAATTTGGCACCTAAGTGGTGTAACAGTGGATATAGGTGGTCTTTTTATAGACACTGAACCATTATAAATCTGGTCTATTTACTTTCTGTCATTTTAATTATTGTCCTGCATATTTATTTTACTGTTACATTCATAATTCTTTTGAAAACTGAGTGCATAAAACTTTGTGGTTTTTCACAAAGAGAAACTGACTCTACAACTGTAGAATTCTCTAAGTCACTCACCTGTTAAGTCTGTTTATATTGTTTTTCATTAACACTCACTTATTTTCGCTGCATATTAGAGTTATCTCAATACACTTTTAAGTGTGAGAACTCCTCTGATATTTTGTCTACAAGTGACCTTTTATTTTGCAAGTTTTTAAACTCTGCAGCTGTAGACTTCTTAAGTCCATAGCTGTAACCTTTGTGGTCCTATTTTAAAACTCTTGGAGACTTATTATTTTAAACTTATAAGAGGTTCCTGTAAGGTTCTAGAATCCCTCTTTTTAAAAAGTTTAAAAAATCTAATTTTGGACTTAAGGTCTATTCACCCCCCTCTAGACTTTGACCACTTTAAAGGACCAACAAGTGGTATCAGAGCAGTTGGCTTGCCACTGCTTTGATCAGTACCTATCTAGATCTTTTTAAAAAAAAAAAACACACCTGCATACTTGCATGGCTCCCAAGATGGTGAAATCAAAGGTTCTAATGTTCTCTGCTGAGGACTATGATGAATGGAAAATTAGAATGCAAGCACATTTGTCTGCAATCAATGATGAGATGTGATCTATCATAGAGGATGGCCCTATACCTATTGTGAAGGTCAATACTACAGCTGATCAGTCAGCTGGACTAGCTCAGATTATCCCCAAACCCAGAAGGGAATGGATAGAGAATGACAAGAGAAGGTCCAAACTTGACAATGTTTCAAAGAACACTATTTATCATTCACTTGATAAAATTGTGTTTAGCAAGATCAAAAACTGTAAAACTACAAAAGATATATGGGAAAAGTTGGAAATGATTTGTGAAGGAACTGAACAAATCAAGGAAAACAAACTCATGATAGCAGTTCAAAAGTTTGAGAACTTCAAGATGAAATCTGGTGAAGCTCTTGAAAAGTTTGAGTCAAGATTCATTAAGATTCTCAATGAGCTAGACTCACTTGGTAAAGATTACTCACAAAGAGAAATGAACATGAAGGTTCTCAGAGGCTTACCTTCTGAATGGGACATGAAGGTCATTGCTATGAGAGAATCAAAGGATTTATCTAAGATATCCACCTTTGAACTTTTCTCAGACCTTAAGGCTTATGAATTTGACCTAAGTAGAAGAAAAGAACCTGACAACAGTAAGTTTACAGCTCTAGTAGCTGACAACCCTACAGCTACAAGTTCTGATGATGAAGACTTGTCTCTTTTTATAAAGAAGCTCAAAAAGTTTGGGAAATGGACTAAGAAGAAGCAGTTCACACCAAAGGAAGATGGTAAGGTGAAATCTTCAACACCTAACTCAACTTACTTGTGCTATAACTGCAGAAAACCTGGACATTACATCAAGGATTGTCCATACCCCAAAGCTGAAAAGTACACAGATGAAGAAAAGAGAATAAGAAAAGATAGAAAGAAAAAGTTTGACAAGGAGAGAATTAGACCACTACTTTCTGAATTTGATAAAAATCAGGAAGACTGTCCCTCTTCTTCTTAAAAGTCAACTGCAGATTTAGAAGTCTCTGACTCTACAGATTCAGATGAAGAAGCTCTGATCTGTCTTATGGCTAAAGATGAAGAGGTATGCACATCATCATCAAGTTATATTACAGAAAAGGATTCTTCCAGTGACATGCTTAGTGCAATCCAAAGACTACAAGAAGAAAATGAAGATCTTAGAAGAGATAATCATATTGGAAGGGAACATATAAAAGCTTTGTTAGCTGGAGTGGAGGATGCTGAACAGCAACTGCATATTCTACAAGTACTGAAAGAAGGTTACAATTGTCTGAAAAATGACAATGAAGAACTTTTTAATGAAGCAAGTCGTAGAGCTGCAGACTGTGCTGAATTGAAGGAAACAATCAGAACTCAAGAACTTATGATAGCTGAGCTTGAAGAAAGTAATGCTTATTATCAAAAGAAGTTAGATTGTTTTGGAAAGTCGTCCAAACAATTGAAGAAGATGTTGTCTGAGCAAAGACATTCAAAGGACTTGACTGGAATAGGATATAATCCTTGTGTTTGGATGAAATACTAGCAAAAGTCAATTCCAAGACCTGAAAGAAAGTTCATCAAAGAATCATCCCCTGAAAAAGCTGTAAACTCAACCCTAAAGCTAGAAGATTTGAAATTCTTGAATTCATTCAAAGAATTGTCACCAAGAAGACAACATAGTATCTAGGAGATCATGAATGATGCTGAAGAAGATGTTTCAAACATGTTGCAAAACATGATTCTGAAACCAACTGCAGAATCAAATATACAGTCAGAAGAAGAAGTGTTTCATAAATTGGATATGGAAAGAAAACTCAACTTTGATAGATTCTGGAATGGAAATGTGTTAGATATGTCTCCCTCTTCAAGCACTCAAAGAGGAGGATCAAGCAAGAACTGTAGAATTAACAACTCTACATCTCCTAAAATGGCTTGGATTGCAAAGAGTAACACTGGAGGAAATCCAAAGCATTGGATTTCTAAATAATTTACTTTATTTTGCAGGGACATGTTACAACCACCAAAAGAGAGATTTGGTACATTGGCGGTGGTTGTGCAAGACATATGGCTGGAGATAGAAGTTTGCTACAAAATGTGAAGGAACACAAAGGTCCTAAGGTTGTTTTTAGCGATAATGCCAGTGGAACAACTAAAGGATCAGGATGTCTACTCAAGGGAAAAGTTCAGATCAATGATGATTACTTGGTAGATGGTTTAAAGCATAACTTGCTTAGTGTGAGTCAATTTTTTGACAAAGGCTACACTGTAGACTTTACACATGACACTTGCATAGTCAAAGATGTTGAATCCCAAACCACTAAACTGACAGGAACTAGAAAAGGGAATGTTTACATTGTAGAGTGGAACTCTATAGCTGAAACTACCTATTTTCTAGCTAATAGTTCCAATGAAATTAGTTGGCTATGTCACAAAAGAATGAATCACATAAACTTTAAAACCATGAATGAACTTGTGAATAACAGACTTGTAAGAGGTCTGCCAAACACTAAGTTCAGGAAGGAACACCTATGTGATGCCTGTGTCAAAGGAAAACAAATCGAGAAGACTTTCAAAAGTAAAACACACCCAAGCACTTCAAGAACACTTGAATTACTACATATGAATCTTTTTGGACCCATAGAACCTGTAAGTATGAATGGGAAGAAGTATACTTTGGTTGTAGTAGATGATTACTCAAGATTTTCTTGGATAGTATTTCTAAGAAAGAAGAGTGAAACTCTACAGCGGTTACCAGAATTGTTGAGAAGGATTCAGAATGAAAAGAACTTGAAAATTGTGAAGATCAGATTAGATAGAGGAACAGAATTCACAAATCAAGTCATTGAAGAGTATTCTTCACTATATGGCATAATGCATCAATACTCTGCAGCTAGAACCCCACAGCAGAATGGAGTTGCAGAAAGGAAAAATAGAACACTCAAAGAAGCAGCCAGAACAATGATTGCTGAAGCAAAGTTGCCTAAGAAATTTTGGGCAGAAGCAACAAGCACTGCATGCTATACTCAAAATAGATGCTTGATTGTTAAGGATCATAAGAAGACTCCATATGAGTTATGGAAAGGAAGGACTCCTAATATCTCTTATCTACACATCTTTGGATGTAAATGCTTCATACTGAATAATGGGAAAGAACACCTCAAGACTTTTGATTCAAAGTCAGATGAAGGTATCTTTCTAGGCTATTCTAATGTTAGCAAAGCATTCAGAGTGTATAAAAAGAGATTAATGATTGTGGAAGAGTCACATCATGTTGTTTTTATGAACAACATAGCTCCCCTGAAAAAATTATTGAAGACTCTAAAGAGGACAACTCTACAATTACGAGTCAACAACAGTATGTTGAGATCAAAATCCCTGTAGAATTGATCAAAAAAAGGCTTTGGCACTGTAATTGTTGAGTTACCACCATTAGAGAATGTTGAAGACCTAGTCTATGAGAATGTTCAAACCGAAGTAGAAACACCAACAAAAGGACCTGATGAGTCTGCAGTAGGTGAATCTACAGCTGTAGAGAACAATGACCAAAGACTAGAACCTGTATCAGATTTGATTTGGTTGAAAGATCACCCCCTGAACATGTAATTGGAAATCCATCAGATGCTGTAAAAACCATAAAGTAAATCCATGAGGCAAAGTTTGCTACATTTCTTTCATCTTCATAACCTACTGATATTCATGAAGCACTGCAAGATGTCAATTGGATTATTGCAATGCAAGAAGAATTGAATGGTTCTGAAAGAAAATCAAGTATGGGAACTTGTTCCAAGACCTAGGAATCACAAAGTGATTGGAACTAGGTGGGTATTCAAGAATAAACTTGATGAAGATGGAATTGTGACCAGAAATAAAGCAAGGCTAGTTGCTCAAGGCTATTGTCAATCTGAAGGCATAGATTTTGATGAATCCTTTGCCCCAGTTGCAAGATTAGAAGCTATAAGAATATTTCTTGCCTATGCTGCACATATGAACTTTACAGTCTATCAAATGGATGTAAAGAATGCATTTCTCAATGGTTTACTCTCAGAAGAAGTGTATGTTGAACAACCACCAGGATTTGAGGAATCTACAGCTGAAGACATGGTTTATAAGCTTAGAAAAGCCCTTTATGGACTTAAGAAAGCACCAAGAGCATGGTATGATACCCTATGTGATCATCCGATTAAAAATGGATTCAAAAAGGGTATGGTTGACAAGACCTTATTCAGATTACAACATGGAAATGATATATTGCTTGTCCAAATCTATATTGATGATATAATCTTTGGCTCAACCAATGAAGAATTATGCAGAAAGTTCTCTAAGCTCATGACTGAGAAATTTGAAATGAGCATGATGGGAAATCGGAATTTCTTTTTGAGTTTACAAGTTAAGCAAATGAGAGATGGAATTTTCATCAATCAAGCTAAATACACTCAAGAGCTTATCAAAAGATTTGGAATGGACAGCTCTAGTCCTACCAATAGACCTATGACACCTTCTGTGAGTCTTGACAAAGATGAGAATGACAAAAGTGTTGATATAACCAAGTATAGGAGGCTAATTGGATCATTGTTATACCTTACAGCTAGCAGACCTATTTTCATGTTTGCAGTATGTGTATGTGCTAGATTCCAAGTGAATCTTAAGGAATCACACTTAAATGCCGTAAAGAAGATCATCAAATATGTCAAATCCACACAAAATCTAGGATTACGGTATCCTAACGAAGGAGGAATTGAACTCATTGGGTACACTGGCTCAGATTTTGCAGGCTGCAAGATTGATAGGAAGAGTACTAGTGGGATCTGTCAATTCCTAGGTGAAAGGTTGGTGGCATGGCACAGTAAAAAGCAAAATTCTATTGCTCTTTTCTACAGCTGAGGCAGAATACATTGCTGCTGGAAGCTGTTGTTCACAGATCTTATGGATGCAATATCAATTACAAGACTATGAGATTGATGCAAGAGAAACAACTATATTCTGTGACAATACAAGTGCTATTGCTATTACATAGAATCCCGTTTTACACTCTAGATCAAAACACATAGATGTAAGGCATCATTCCATAAGAGATCATGTTGAAAGAAAGGATGTGAAATTGACAAAGATTCATACAGATTTGAATCTTGCTGTTATTTTCACTAAAACTTTGTGTGAATCAAGATTTTCAATCTTGAGAGGTAATTTGGGAATGTTAGAATTGTAAGAAGACTCTGTGAAAATCACTAAATTGCAAAGACAAACTTAGAAAATTAGAAAATCAGTGAAAAGGAAAATTGCAGCTGCAAAGTCAGTCAACTGTAGAGTTGCTAACTCTACAGCTGTAGACTTAGTTCTGAACTGCAAATTCCTTACCAACTGCAGATTTCCAAATTCTAATATTGTCAACTGCAAACTTAGGGAATTTACAGTACTTTGTACAATTTTGAAAATTAAATGGAGCACTACAAATTCAGAAACGTTTGTATTAAGTGAAAGACATTTTGGATTTATTCAGTATTTTAATTAATAAAATGTTTGGATACGTGTAACATTTTAAATAGAATTAAATTCTATGTGAGTTAGATTTTGGATAAACTTAATTATAAGTTTTGGCTCAAAATTTCAAAAACTCATAAATTTTAGGTCAAAGACCGTTATACCCCTGTTCTTAAATGATTGTTTAAGGAAAGGTATTTAAAGGACCCTTCATCCTTTTTATATCTTATTTCTACGTTCGAACCCCCTAAAACCTTAAACACTCCCCATCCCTTACTCTCTGAAACCAAACATCATGGCAATGAAAGTCATTTTCGGAGCTCTTTTCGATTTTGATGAATTACTGAAGAAGCATCCCACTGATGCTATGGAAGATGTTGTTAGACACATAGTGAATCAAGGAATTCATTATTGTCTTACTCACAACCCTGGAGCATATGATGATAGGTTCGTGCATGAGTTCTATCAAAATGTTGAAGCAAATGTTGAAAGGAAGACATTATCAGTAAAGCTACAAGAAAGAAATGTCAATATCACAGCTGGTGATATTTGCAGAGCTCTACATCTGAGGATTGGAGGTGATGCTCATGATAACCTCAACTTTGCTGATGAAGATGAGAAGTACTGGAGAAAGTTCACTGCAGAGAGGCCGTTTCCTAAGAACTGAAAGAGGACATTCACGAAAAATGACCTTGCAGTTGAGTATGTCTACTTATATGATGCTTATGATAAATGCTTGTTATGTAGAACTGGTGCTCTTGATACTGGCACTATTTTGATGTGGGATTTAATGATTGCTTTTGATAAGGAAGTAAAAGTTGATATAGGAGAGCTTTTACTTAGAAATATTGGCAATGATTTTGTGAAGGCTGGAAAGAATAAAGGATTTGGTTTGTTTCTGAACTATATTCTGAAGGAAGTAGGATTTTCCTTATTTAATGGTCATGAAGGACAACCTATCTTAGTTCACAGAATCATAGGTAAGGCTAATTTCAAGAGAGGAGTTGTGGATGCTCCTATGGCTCCAAAATCCAAGAAGAGGAAGAAAAGTAAGACTGAAGGAAAGATAGTTATAGTTGCTAGTCTACTGAAATCCTATGAGAGAAAGAAAAAGAAGAGTGTAAGGAGAAAATTGTTGGTGGATGAACCAACTGATTCTGAAGAGGAGGTTGAGGTTGATAGAGAAAAGAGGAAGAAGAAATTTCATTCTAAGAAAATTACAGAGGTAGAAGCTGACAAGTCTACAGCTGTAGACTTAACAATTGTACAGCCTGAGGTACAGAATGTTGAGGAACAAGTTGCTGAACCTGAACCTGAAACTGAAGAACTCCCTATTGTTCCAGTTGAGAGGGTAGAAGGCTTTGAGGAAGAAAGGCAAAGATTTGATGACTGGAAGATAGTCAGAGAAAAAAATTGGATGAACTCACAATTGAAGAAAGGAATTTGTTCCAGTGGGTTGTTGACTGGAGAAATTGTAGTGATGTAAATGAATTGATGAAGCCTAACTTTCTTGATACTTTTACTGCTGAGAAAGTACGGAAGAACAATGGAAAGGGAAAATAAATCATAGCTGAAGAGTCTGCAAAATAGAAAATCACTAAATCAGCAGCTGCAACTTTAAGAGTTGCAATGGGATCTGAGAGAGACCCAGAGGCTGAATTTCCAGAAGCTGAATTTGAGGTTACAAGCTCAGATAGTGAAGAGGAGATGCCACAAAGAATTGATGAAGGTAGTCAACAACTAGTTGAAGCTGATGGCTTAACTATATTGGCTAATGAGACTATTCAGTTGGAATCTGCAGGAGCTAGTACTGCAGATCTAGTAAATGTTGAAGAAACAAATTCTGAATCAGAGAAGGAAAAGGAGGCAAGAAAAGCTGATTCACCTTGTAAAGAGCCTAAAGACAAACCTGATAACGATGAAGGTGGTGATGATGATGCACCAATGGGTGGTGCTCAAGCTAAGATTGTGCAAACTTTTGATCAATCAAATCTAGAGGCTCAAGCTGATGAGCAAATAGTTGAAGACACCTCTAAGGAGATTGATGAAAGTGCTAAAGACTTGTCAAATCCTATCACAAGCATTTTCAATCAACCTCCTCCTGCCATGTTCACTCTTGAAGAAATATATAGGCATGGAACTCCTCCCCTGCAGAGTTATTCAGCACTTGAGAGAGAAAATGTGGAAAACATGGATGATTACATTGCTTACTTCTCTACAGACAAGATGGAAGTTATGACTCCTAGCAAGAGGAAGGCTACCACTGAAGACTTTACAGCTGTAGAGTTGGTATCTTCCATAGCTCAAAAGATTTCTAAGGGAAAGGAGTTGGTTATAAGAGAAGGAGATTCTGCAGAAGAGGATAGTGATTCAAATCCTCAAATGACACCTAAAGAGGATGTATCCCAACTGAAGAATATGGAGGAATCACAGAAAGGAATTGAAGCAGAGATCCTCAAGCAAGTCAAGAGAGTACCTGATACTATCATTTCTCAGAATGTGAAGAAAGGTATGGAAGATTTAGTGAAGAAATTTGAAGAGAGAAGCCTGGAAGAAAAGAAAATTCTTGAAAAGAATTTCAAAGCTGTTTGTTTGCCTATTCGGTGTCTACGTGCAAGTGTACACGATCGTTATTGTTGTGGCAAGCTTGACCAAGTTTTAATTATATCGAACCCAAAGGAGACGGGGATTTGTAGGGAAAGATTAATGTTCTTAATTCGAAAACACAAAGCAAGTAAAGGGAATAAGGTATCTATCGTCTACAAGTGCGTCAATCAAGTAAACTACCTATCACCTTGATTCACAAAGTGATCAAATGTGTGAGAGATGTGTTAGTGTACTATCCTATGTTTCGTGTGGTGAAGTTTCACTTACTCATGCATGAGTTATTGTACAATCAATGGGCAAGCCACTCAAACATGCAAAGGTTCTCCCTAAATACACATAAGAGTCTCTAATTGTCTTTCTAATTCACTAAGGCAATTCTCATTATCTTAGGAATTTTAACAAACACCTAACATGCAATGGCCTAATAACAAGAAGATTTAGGAAAATAGCCCAACTCTCGTATGAGACTAAATTCTAATGGCCCATATAATCAATTAAGCATTCTTGCAAACCATCAAAGTAGAGAATTGATCATACAACAACTCAATGCACTCATAAGATCAACATATACACCCCATTACTCCATAGGAATCATACACAAACACACTAAGAGATTAGCCTATGGCTAATTGTGCAAACAAAATGGAAATTGAATTAACTACAATCATAATTGCGCAGGAATTCTAAAGTGTATATGAAAATTCACCTATTACAATTGGAATTGAAAAGATACAAGTTTACCTCTATAAGCTAGATATTAATCCAACAATGCAAATTGAAATTCAATCGGTAGGAATGTAGCTGGAGATATACTAAGTATGCTGGAGAAGACGGATCAACGATCTGTACGGTAGATCAAAAGATATCGCAGAAATCGTAAGTGGAAATCTAAGAACACCAATTTGGAAACTTCCAATAACTTCTCCTAATCTAGAGAGAGAATATGATGATGTATGTGAATCTAAAATTCTAAGTGTCCCCCTTGGAAATCTGAGATGAAAGTATATATAGTACCCTTGGATTATTGACTAAGATGCCCTTCATTAAATCGTGCAAAAATACGAAAATAACCCTGAAATTTTGAAATTCTGAAACTGGTGTCGACCGTGAACTGGAAGGCTGCCGATCGTGATCGGCAGCGAGTTCGCGCGCTTCGTCCAACTGCCGAACCACAACTGCCCTCCTGTCGATCGTGATCGCGTGCGAGGTCGCGCGCGCCGTTGTCTGCCGATCCAGAACAAATCAGCGCGATCCTCGTTGACGTGCTGCCTAGCGAGTTGTTTTCTTCATATCTTGAGTTCTACAGCTCCGATTGACTCGATTCTTTTTGCGTTACGACCCTCTCTTCGAGCTCTTCAACATGATATATCATTTGCACCAATTGGCTCAACTCAAGAATTCCAGACTTTTCTTAATTTTGCTCGTTTCTTTTTCGTTTTGCTCGTTTCCACCTATAATCACAACTTTCTAGCCAAAAAGGGTTAAATGCACAAAGTATATCATTTTAGGGTCAAATATGAACATAAGCATATAGAATTGGATGCAAAAAGATGCAATTATGACCCTAATCATACCCCCAAACTAGATTGTTGCTCATCCTCGAGCAACGAAGCGATAAGATATGGGAATAATTGTATCGATGAAGCATCAAACACAAGATCAAATGACATGGAAGCATAGCTCAATATCAAACAAGTCTAAAATGCAATTTCATCAAATCAACAATCAAAATCGACTCAATGAACAAATTGTCAAATCAACAAGTCATGATCCTCACATAGAAGTGTATAGCTCATCTCTCAAGTGTTTGAGGTTCTCTCAATCTTCAAACAACGATACAAATACTACCATAAGCTTGGCTCAAGTCTCAAATTCTCCACCACTTGAAATGACAAGTCATTCACAGATCAATGAGGACTTTCATAAGGTTGTAATGTTGGCTCTTTGGTAGGGAAGGATAGATATGGATAAGAGTGACTAAGTATGATTAGTAAAGCATAGAAGGAATCAAGTAATAATCATTCACATCTTCATGCAATTGTGCACATTCTTTATGCTCTTCAAAATCACACTTTCAAGATCATTCTTCCCTTCTTTGCAACTTTTAGCCAAACTCACAACAAAGGTCAACTTGACCATATTTTCAACAAAAGTCAACTTTTTCTCATGCTTTGCTAGCACTTCCATTTTCTCATGCATAAAATGTAGATCAAAGAAATGTCTCAAATCATATCATGTGAAATCAATGTCTAATGTACACTCAAACAAGACCAAAGCCAAGTTCTAGAGTATAATGCACATGTGTGGAACTCACATCAAAGAAATATCATCCGTTCAAGATTGAAACGGGCATAAATGGCTCAAATCTCACGGGTAGGGTGATCAAGACTCATCTCACATAAAAAAATGTTCATATCATCAAAATCTCAAGTATCATCAAATCCATAGCACAAAAGACAAGATAGGAATCAAGCCATAACTCCACTACATCCAACATGAACTATCAACTCATCCACACAACCATAAACATATCTCATGCCACACTACTCAAAGCTAGCAACAATATTGGCAAAAATCAACAAGCAAAACAAGGCAATAAATAAGCACAATGTCCTAAAGAATCATAGGAACACTAAGAATTATCCTAAACATAGCATTGCAATGAGATTTGTGAAACGAAGACACCCCCCAAACTTTTTTGGACCATAGGTCTAAAAAGTTTGGCAAAAGTGAAGGAAATATCATGCAATGCACAAATCAAAGCACAATATCACAAGAATCAACACTTAAGCCCAAATAGCAATTCTAAAATCAAGCAAACTAAACCTAGGAAGTGAAACACATATAGAGATAAGTGTAAAGACATACCTTGAGTTGGGATTAAGAATAGAAGAGTGAATTGCCACTTACATGAAAATGTCGTTCTTGGCCAAGTGAGAGAGAATTCTCCTCAAGACATCCTTCTCAAGCTCACACTTCATTGCAAATCTAACATTTGAAGAACCAAAACACACCCCCTAAACTTTTTTGGATCAAAGATCCTAAAAGTTTGGAAGAGAGTGATGAAAATAGGATTTGCAAAGAATCAATGAAAAAACAATGCATATATAAGCTCAAGTAAGCCAATAAATCACCATATATTCCAAGAGGCAACACCCCCAAACTTGGATAAATCACATGCACCAACAAAGGTAATAGAATACACCACCTCATGTCAAGCAAATCAAAACAATACACTATCTAAACTACAAAGCAATCCTAATAAGCAAGAAAATATTAGGATGGGTTGCCTCCCATCTAGCGCTTGGATTTAACGTCCCCTAGCTGGACGACACCTATGTTAGCTAAGTGGCCAAGGATATTTGGCCTCCTCCCCATCAAACAATCTCAAAGCATTATGATTAAGGAAACATGTAGGATTTCTACCCCACACCCCCAATTTCCTTATCAATTTAAGCTTATAAGCACATTTATTCACCTCTTCTTTCCTCATCATTCCTATCCACCCCCTTTTCCGACTTTCAAAAATATTCAAAAATACTCTCAACTCAATCTTATTATCAATTATATCAAGAGGCAAGACAAAATCAATATAAACAATATTATCAACATAAGCTTTAGTAGAAGAGTCCAAGGGTAAAGAAATGCTCATTTCACTTAAAGGCTCCTCTTCCTCTTTATCTTGATGTTCGTCTTCGATCTTGCTCATGTCCCTGAGTGGACATTCCTCTTCCTCTTCTTCGACAAGTTGAATGACCTCTATCATTTTCACCACAATTTGGTCCTCTTTCTCATCCTCCCCTTCTTTTTCTCCTTCGTCCTCTACTTCATTCCTATCAATTTTAACACAAGAAGTAGAGTCATAAATTTCTTTGTCAAGAGATATAGAACGAATAGTAAAAGAAGAAGGATCATAAGATCCTTTATCATTATAGTGCAAGATTATCTTGAAGTCTTCATCATTCAAATCTTTATTCTCTTCAAGAAATCGATAAATTTGATCATATACGTCTTCTTTTGGTTGATCTTCTTCTTTCTCTTCTTTTTCTACTTCTTCTTCCTTATAAATGGAAGGAGGAGAAGTATATAAGTATGAACTTAGATAGGGAGAGGAATAAGGATAGGGATAATGGTATGGATGGTGGTAGGATTGTTGAGGTGGAGGTTGATACGGGTGATGTTGATACACATATGGGTAAGGTTGATATATGTAGGAATTAGGAGGATATGTGTATTGTGGAGAATACGAGTAATGGTTGTATTCGCCCATCTTCAATTGAGTTCACTCCTACAAAATTAAGCAAGTATCAACACTCACCAAGAATGATTATCAAAAACAAAGAAACAAAGAAAAACAAAGCAAACATCAACACAAGCCTAACAAAGTGATCGTTTCCCCGACAACGATGCCAAAAACTTGTTTGCCTATTCGGTGTCTACGTGCAAGTGTACATGATCGTTATTGTTGTGGCAAGCTTGACCAAGTTTTAATTATATCAAACCCAAAGGAGACGGAGATTTGTAAGGAAAGATTAATGTTCTTAATTCGAAAACACAAAGCAAGTAAAGGGAATAAGGTATCTATCGTCTACAAGTATGTCAATAAAGTAAACTACCTATCACCTTGATTCACAAAGTGAGCAAATGTGTGAGAGATGTGTTAGTGTACTATCCTATGTTTCGTGTGGTGAAGTTTCACTTACTCATGCATGAGGTATTGTTGGGACAATCTGAGTATTTTGATTAGATCCCAAAACCCCTGATGAATTTGCCTAAGTATAGTGTTCAGGATAAAATAGTTCAGGATAGTTAGGTTAGAGATTCAGTACAGGAGGACCATGCTGAAGACTGAAGAATATTGGAGTCGACCCAATTTACTGAAGTCTGAAGTGTAAACCATCCTGAAGGAGTCAGTCAGTCTCGCTGAAGATTGTCTGTTCTGAAGCTGAAGATCGAAGCCTGCTGATTCATCCTGAAGTCAATCCTGAAGTACCATTGGCTGATATTTCTACTGAGTACCCTAAGCATACTCAGGACAGAAGTCAGTCAGTGAAGAGTAAGTGTCACCTATCAGGCTGAGCTGAATGCACATAGGACCTGACTTAGGCCTTGGTTCAGTTCACCTGAATCCTGTAAGTCCGAAGCAAAAAGGTAACACATACTGAGCTGAATAACCTATCAGGCTGTGCTGAATGCACGTAGGTCCTGACTCAGGCTGTGGTTCAGATCACCTGAATCATGTAAGTCCAAAGCAAAAGGTTATTTATGCTATGGGACAAGAGACAAAAAGAATGTCAGTAAGACTCCATTAAGACACACGTTCAGACTGAGTTATTAACAAGAGACTCAGAGCATTGAATGTACGAGGAAGGATAAATGTCTGAAGGTCAACTAGCCGTTATAGCGGAGAGCCAATGATCTTTCGACACGCAAGCACGGAGTCTGCGCAACATTTAATGCGGCATTTAATGCGTCTCAAAAGGTTGCAGGTGATGTGACAACTTGCCAGAATAAGCATGGCGGGTAGGTCGAACAGTATTTCTAGCCTGCAATCTACCTAAAATAGGAAAGATTTGATTTGATCTCCTCCAACGGATCTATTTTGAATCTCGCCTATAAATATGGAGAACCTTGCACCCATTCAAGGTTAACGGGAAATTTCCAAGAGAAAACTCTCAAGAATCCAAGAACACAAAGCATATCATAAACAACACTCTGCAATTAAATTTCCCTAGTGTTGTAGTAGGATTCACTCTGTATTTGCTTAGATCGATAGCTCTATTATTTAGCATTGATTTGTATTGCAAGAGCTATCCTAGTTGGAAACCAGAATACCAAACCTCTCAAAGTGTGAGATCGGTTGGTTAGAAGGACTGGGACTTGTAAAACGCCCAGGGGTCAGTTCCTAAGAGAGGAAGTTGGCTACTCGTGTCCCTTGGCACGTAAAACCCAAGTACCTATCCTCAGGGTTTTGAGGATAGCTTCCTGTTAAATCAGGTCGTGGACGTAGGAGTTGGTTATCTCCGAACCACGTTAAAAAGTCCCCTGTGTGCTGATTTACTGTTTTGTTCAGGATCATAAATGTCATCATATTAAACTGAACATACTGCATTGGTTTTAACTTCAGGACTGAATCAATCATCCTGAATCTGAATACTGTGCACTCAGCCTTAACCATTAATTTACTAAGCATCTCAGAGAAAACGTTTTCAGAAACTAAAACGAGTAGAATCTAAGGGCTCACTTTCCGCACGTACTCTGACTCACTGAGATAGTAGTCCAACTGACTCGCTTCCGAGCAGTCAGTAGGTTTGTTATCTCTACTGCGCCTCCGAGCACTTTACTCACACTCAGTTTATCTGACTCGTTACTGAACAGTCCCTGCTGCCCCTGTGGACCTTCAGCGTACTGAGTACTTCAGGGAATCCTGACTGAGTGCGTTAGAGCATTTTTCTGAGTCTTTCAGAAAAATCTGACATCAGTGTATTCCCCCCATACACTGATTTAAATCATTTTGGGACCAACAGGTATTGTACAATCAATGGGCAATCCACTCAAACATGCAAAGGTTCTCCCTAAATGCACATAAGAGTCTCTAATTGTCTTTCTAATTCACTAAGGCAATTCTCATTATCTTAGGAATTTTAACAAACACCTAACATGCAATGGCCTAATAACAAGAAGATTTAGGAAAATAGCCCAACTCTCGTATGAGACTAAATCCTAATGGTCCATATAATCAATTAAGCATATTAAGCATTCTTGCAAACCATCAAAGTAGAGAATTGATCATACAACAACTCAATGCACTCATAGGATCAACATATACACCCCACTACTCCATAGGAATCATACACAAACACACTAAGAGATTAGCGCATGGCTAATTGTGCAAAAAAAAATGGAAATTGAATTAACTACAATCATAATTGCGCAGTAATTCTAAAGAGTATACGAAAATTCACCTATTACAATTGGAATTGAAAAGATACAAGTTTACCTCTATAAGCTAGACATTAATCCAACAATGCAAATTGAAATTAAATCGGTAGGAATGTAGCTGGAGATATACTAAGTATGCTGGAGAAGACAGATCAACGATCCGTACGGTAGATCAAAAGATATCGCAGAAATCGTAAGTGGAAATCTAAGAACACCAATTTAAAAACTTCCAATAACTTCTCTTAATCTAGAGAGAGAATATGATGATGTATGTGAATCTAAAATTTTAAGTGTCCCCCTTGGAAATCTGAGATGAAAGTATATATAGTACCCTTGGATTATTGACAAAGACGCCCTTCATTAAAACGTGCAAAAATACGAAAATAACCCTGAAATTTTGAAATTCCGAAACTGGTGTCGACCGTGAACACGATCGGCAGCGAGTTCATGCGCTTCATCCAACTGCTGAACCACAACTGCCCTCCTGTAAATCTCGATCACGTGCGAGGTCGTGAACGCCGTTGTCTGCCGATCCAGAACAAAGCCGCGCGATCCGAGTTGACGTGCTGCCTAGCGAGTTGTTTTCTTCATATCTTGAGTTCTAGAGCTCTGATTGACTCGATTCTTTTTGCGTTGCGACCCTCTCTTCGAGCTCTTCAACATGATATATCATTTTCACCAATTGGCTCAACTCAAGAATTCTAGACTTTTTTTTATCTTGCTCGTTTCTTCCTCGTTTTGCTCATTTCCACCTATAATCACAACTTTCTAACCAAAAAGGGTTAAATGCACAAAGTATATCATTTTAGGGTCAATTATGAACATAAGCACACCAAAAGCATATAGAATTGGATGCAAAATGATGCAATTATGACCCTAATCACTGTTGTGGACAACTTCTTGGCTCAGAATGGATTGATAAGAAAAGACATCAATCAGAAGACAAGAGAAATTACATCTTTACAGTCTGATATCAACCTGATGAAGGAAGATTCTTTTCAATAGAAGATTGAAGTGAAGAGTATGAAAAATGAGTTGACAAAGATGATCAATGGGAATGAAGTCATGAAAACTGATCTTATGAGCAAGCTTAACACCATTTTGTCACACATTGATGTTGGCAAAAAGGGGGAAAGTAAGTTGGAGAAAGAGATCAAAGAAGGAGATAAGAACACTGAGAATATTCTTGAAAATGTGAAGGATATTGGAAAATCTTTGGCAAAGGAATTAGAAGCTGCCAAATTGAAAGATATTTCCATGAGACTGGGAGATCAGTTAGAAGAGAGATCTCAACCTGAACAGATGAAGGTAAGCTCT
>JAPKLY010002315.1:0-26454 GCA_026898435.1 Prunella vulgaris | reverse complement strand
ATATATAAGCTCAACTCAACCAAGGAATCACCATATATACCAAGAAGCAACACCCCCAAACTAGGGTAAATCACATGCACCAACCAAGGTAAGAGAAAACACTACCTCATATGAAGCAAATCAAAACAAATAAAACTATCTAAACTACAAAGAAAATCTAATAAAGCAAGAAAACTTTAGGATGGGTTGCCTCCCATCTAGCGCTTGGATTTAACGTCCCCTAGCTGGACGACACCAATGTTAGCTAAATGGCCAAGGATATTTGACCTTCTCCCCATCAAACAACAATATCATAGCTATATGATCAAGGAAGCATGTAGGATTTCTACCCCAAACACCCACTTTCCTTATCAATTTGAATTTATAAGCACATTTATTCACCTCTTCTTTCCTCATCATTACAATCCACCCCCTTTTCTGACTTTCAAAAATATTCAAAAGTACTCTCAACTCAATCTTATTATCAACTATATCAAGAGGCAAGACGAAATCAATATAAACAATATTATCAACATAAGCTATAGTAGAAGAGTCCAAGGGTAAAGAAATGCTCATTTCACTTAAAAGCTCCTCTTCCTCTTTATCTTGATGTTCGTCTTCGATCTTGCTCATGTCCATGAGTGGACATTCCTCTTCCTCTTCTTCGACAAGTTGAATAACCTCTATCCTTTTTACCACAATTTGGTCCTCTTTCTCATCCCTTCATCTTCTACTTGATTCCTATCAATTTTAACACAAGAAGTAGAGTCATAAATTTCTTTGTCAAGAGATATAGAACAAATAGTGAAAGAAGAAGGATCATAAGATCCTTTATCATTATAGAGCAAGATTATCTTGAAGTCTTCATCATTCAAATCTTCATTCTCTTCAAGAAATCGATCAATTTGATCATATACGTCTTCTTTTGGTTGATCTTGTTCTTATTTTTCTACCTCTTTTTCCTTACTTTTGAAAGTAGGAGAAGGATATGAGTATGGATAAGGATAGGGAGAATAATAAGGATATGCATAATGACATGGATGGTGGTAGGATTGTTGAGGTGAAAGAGATATGGAGATGGTGTATATGGATAAGGTTGATATGGGTAAGAGTTAGGAGGATATGTGTATTGTGGAGAATTCGAGTAATGGTTGTATTCGCCCATCTTCAAGTAAGTTCACTCCTACAAAAATTAAGCAAGTATCAACACTCACCAAGAATGATTTAAACAAACAAAGAAATAAAGAAATCCAAAGTAAACATCAATACAAGCCTAACAAAGAGATCATTTCCCCGGCAACGGCGCCAAAAACTTGTTTGCCAAAATCATGTATGATTTCCACACAAGTGAACGTGGTCGTTGTTGTCGCGGCAAGTTAACCAAGTTAAATATCGAACACAGGGAAACGATGCGATATCAAGCAAGTATTGAGTGTTCACAAACGTAGATAGCTAGGAAAGCAAGAAAACAATCATGGTTTCTATCAACTAATTCAATAAGGAATAGTAAATCCAAACTATCACCTCAGAGAAGTGAGCAAGAGTGGTGTGTGTGCATGGAAGTAATCCTACTATGGTTCCTCTAGAATCCTATCCATCCTAGCATGCAAAAGATCTCTTGGTGTCTTAGTCAAGCCAACTAGTGTCTAGATCTCTCTACAACACAAGCTAAGGACTCTATTGGGTGTCTAGATCTCTCTACAACTCCCAACACTCAAATTAAGAGGTCTAGGCTAATATGCAATTCTCATTGATCATACAAGCAATATATCAAACACTTGGTATGCATTAGGTTCTTATAGCTCAATTCTTATTTCATTGCTAAAACATATAAGCCTTACATTCCAACTAAACTTCCCAAGCATTCATACAAGTCATTAATAAGAGAACTAATCCAACAAGATCACTAATTCATGCATAGGATTAACAAGAGACTAAATTCCCATAGTATTCTTACAACCATGCGACAAGAAATTAGCCCATGGCTAATTGGTAATGAAGAACAACAATTAACATTCTAAACAACATGATTATGAAGTAAAACAATAGAATTCAAGAGAACTTACCAAATGTAGATGAAATTGAAATACAATCATCAAACCTTGAAATGCTATTTTCTAATCTGAAGCTCAAAATCATAAAATGAACCGTAGAATTGTAGCTAATAACGAGACTAATCTAATGGAGAAAACGGATTAAAGATCCAATGGATGGAACAAAAGTAATTGTAGAGAGAAGTATGAAATCTAACTAAGAACCCACTAATAACCTCTAATCTCTCTCTAAACTAATATAAGAACTAATTAATGAAGAAGATCTAATGCTTGGAAATCTGATCCTTGAAGTATTTATAGTGACCACAATGCTTGGTCCAAAATGCCCTTCATTAAATGCGCAAAAAGACAAAACAGCCCTCGAAATTGGGCCTGTTCGTGGCATCACACGAGTGGCCTTCTGCTGCCACACGAACAGGGCTCGTGTGAGCCCCTTCTTATGGTCATGTGGTAGCTCGTCGCCAGAACCAGTGGCCTGCTGCATGAGTGTGTGCCTATGGGTGTACGAGTCGAAGCTTGTGGTCACACGAGCCAGACTTGGTCGATACTCGACTTCTTATTTTCTTCATATCTTGAGTTCTAGAGCTCCGATTGACTCGATTCTTCTTGCGTTGTGACCCTCTCTTTGAAGTCTTCGACATGGTATATCATGTATCTCCATTGGATCAACTCACATTTTCTGAACTTTTACGAACTTGCTCGTCTTTTGCCATTTTTTGCTTGTTTTCACTACAAAACACATTTTCTTGCCACAAAATGGTTAATAGCACAATTTATACCAAATTAGGGTCAAATATTAATATAAGCACATAAAAAACATAGAGAAATGAATGCAAAAAGATGCAATTATGACCCTAATCACCTGTTCCCCCTCAACCTGAGCCACCTCCTCTTGAGGTGCCGGCTCAGTGCCAGAAGCAGCAGCAGTTTCAGATGAAGGTTTTTCAGCGGGTGCCAAGGAAGAGATTGGCACAGCAGCAAGGGTGGCGGTTGAATTGGATGGTTGATCAGGATTATCAGATTCAGTGTCAGAGTCATGGAGCATAGTGTTCCTCTCACTGATAACGATGCCCTTCACCTTCACCCTCTTCGGCCCTGATTTGACCGGCTCCTCCTGAGCCTTTGGGGCCACAGCCTTGCCCTTTCCACCTTTGCTTCTGGAGACCTTCTTGATCTCAGTATCAAGCATCCTCTTCTTGGTCTCTGCAGCATTCTTGAAGAGAACATTTTTATTCTTGAACTCTTGACAAGCCTCCTTATCAACATCTCCAAGAAGATCCTGGAGCATCACTGAAAGTCTGGATCCGAAATGGGGATTCCTATCCAGCACAATCCTATCACCCTCCAACCTAACCTTCTTGGATTCCTGGAGCAGCTTCTGAAGGAAGAATTCCTCCCAGTCGATTTTCGCATTGTCCACCACAGCAGCCAAGCCCCTGATCTTGGGCTGACTGATCTGCTCCATTCCTCCCATGAAGCCCATTATACTCTGGACAACCACTTCGAACAGAAGCTTGTATGCAACTTTCAGTAGCTTCTTCTTCATCGTGCTGAAAATCTCTTGAGGGACGATCAGGAATTCGTTCATACACTTTTGCTCATCTCCAGCCTTGTATGCTGAGAGATCAGCCAGTTGATTCTCTTCAGTAGAGTATGGCAGCTTGTACGTCTTCCTGATCAGATCCCTGACGTTGATCCTTTCAGTAAAATGCTAAACCACGTTATTGCCATTCTTCTCCACAGTCCTCCTGAGTGGAATCACTGATTCCTACTCATTGTCAGCATTCATCTTCATGTTGGCATAGAAGGCGTTAATTGGTGAGGGCAAGACTTGACTGGCTTCTTTGAGGCAAAATCTATGAGCCCAGCATTGTTACGGGCCCCATAGACTTGGAGAAGCTCAGCGATGGTGGATCGGTGAGTGAAATCCACTAACCATTCGTAAGAAACCTTCGACTCCACCTCGGAAATGGCTTTATGGAATCTCTTGGTGTCTTCAACGGATTGAGTAGCAGAAGAAGCCATGGATGTAAGAAAGAGATTGCAAGAGAAAAAGATTGCAGAGAGTTTGGGTTAGAAAGATATGAGTGCGCAAATTTTGCAATGAGAACAAATCTTCCTTTTATACCCAAATATTCAGTTTTAATGGACGGATTTGATTAAAAGCCTTTAGAAATTCAACGGATTAGATGAAGGGGTATATCCGGAATAAAACTTTACCAAATTCAATTTTCAAAGTTAATAATTCAAACTTTATAGGAAACTGTTCCCGCCCACACTTGGATTTAATGTGTGTCAGAGGAATATTTGAAATAAATACACATTTTGCATTTAATAAAAATTGAAAATTAAATGAATGGCTGGGATGAGAGTTAAAAACCCTGTGATTGATGTGGTGTCAGACATGATCAGAAATGATGCAAGTAGGCCATAATTAAGGCAAAGGTTCAATAATACATACCAGTCAGTCATATATAGAGACCTGACTGATACCTCTGAGCCTGATCAGGGTGAAAACTGTTGGGACAATCTGAGTGTTTTGATTAGATCCCAAAACCCCTGATGAATTTGCCAAAGTATAGCTGTTCAGGATAAAACAATTCAGGATAGTTATGTTAGAGATTCAGTACAGGTGGACCATGCTGAAGACTGAAGAATATTGGAGTCGACCCAATTTACTGAAGTCTGAAGTGTAAACCATCCTGAAGGAGTCAGTCAGTCTCGCTGAAGATTGTCTATTCTGAAGCTGAAGATCGAAGCCTGCTGATTCATCCTGAAGTCAATCCTGAAGTACCATTGGCTGATGTTTCTACTGAGTACACTAAGCATACTCAGGACAGAAGTCAGTCAGTGAAGAGTAATTGTCACCTATCAGGCTGTGCTGAATGCACTTAAGACCTGACTTAGGCCTTGGTTCAGTTCACCTGAATCCTGTAAGTCCGAAGCAAAAAGGTTACACATACTGGGCTGAATAACCTATCAGGCTGTGCGAAATGTACATAGGACCTGACTCAGGCCGTGGTTCAGATCACCTGAATCATGTAAGTCCAAAGCAAAAGGTTATTTATGCTATGGGACAAGAGACAAATAGAATGTCAGTTAGACTCCATTAAGACACACGTTCAGACTGAGTTATTAACAAGAGACTCAGAGCATTGAATGTACGAGGAAGGACAAATGTCTTAAGGTCAACTAGCCGTTATAGCGGAGAGCCAATGATCTTTCAACACACATGCACGGAGTCTGCGCAGCATTTAATGCGGCATTTAATGCGTCTCAAAAAGTTGCAGGTGATGTGACAACTTGCCAGAATAAGCATGGCGGGTAGGTCAAACAGTATTTCTAGCCTGCAATCTACCTAAAATAGGAAAGATTTGATTTGATCTCCTCCAACGGATCTATTTTGAATCTTGCTTATAAATATGGAGAACCTTGCACCCATTCAAGGTTAACGGGAAATTTTCAAGAGAAAACTCTCAAGAATCCAAGAACTCAAAGCATATCATAAACAACACTCTGAAATATCTTTCCCTAGTGTTGTAGTAGGATTCACTCTGTATTTGCTTAGATCGATAGCTCTATTATTTAGCACTGTTCTGTATTGCTAGAGCTATCTTAGTTGGAAACCAGAATACCAAACCACTCAAGGTGTGAGATTGGTTGGTTAGAAGGACTGGGACTTGTAAAACGCCCAGGGGTCAGTTCCTAAGAGAGGAAGTTGGCTACTCGTGTCCCTTGGCACGTAAAACCCAAGCACCTATCCTCAGGGTTTTGAGGATAGCTTCCTGTTAAATCAGGTCGTGGACGTAGGAGTTGGTTATATCCGAACCACGTTAAAAAGTCCCCTGTGTGCTGATTTACTGTTCTGTTCAGGATCATAACTGTCATCATAATAAACTGAACATCCTGCATCGCTTTTCTATTCAGGACTGAATCAATCATCCTGAATCTTAATACTGTGCACTCAGCCTTAACCACCAGTTTACTAAGCAAACTCAGAGAAAATGTTTTCAGAAACTAAAAACGAGTAGAACCTAAGGGCTCACTTTCCGCACTCACTCTGACTCACTGAGATAGTAGTCCAACTGACTTGCTTTCAAGCGGTCAGTAGGTTTATTATCTCTACTGAGCTTCCGAGCACTTTGCTCACACTCAGCTTATCTGACTTATTACTGAACTGTCCCTGCTGCCCCTGTGGACCTTCAGCATACTGAGTACTTTAGGAAATCCTGACTGAGTGTGTTAGAGCATCTTTCTTAGTCTTTCAGAAAAATCTGACATCAGTGTATTCCCCCCCATACACTGATTATACTCGTTTCGGGACCAACAAAAACCCTGAGCTCTGTGTCCTGAACCTAATACTATTCTGATCCTGAAGATCCAAATCTGATGTCTGTTTCCCCTGAAAGCCATCCATCTTCCTGCAACCTGATCCTGATTTAGTCATCTTTCCTTGATGTCAGTTCTAGGTTGTCATCAGAGGGATACCAAAGTCCTAAATTGACTGTACCCTTCAGGTATTTCAGTATCTTTTTGGCACTCCCTAGATGACTCTTCTTCTGATCAGACTGATACCTTGCACAAACTCCAACTGCATAAGTGATGTCAGGATGACTTGCAGTCAGGTACAATAAAGATCCAATCAGTGCCCTATATACAGTCTGATTCACTGAGGTCCCCTCCTTGTTAGGATCCAGCTTCTCATTTGTGTTCAGGGGAATAAATGAGACTTTGCTGGTCTGAACTCCAAACTTCTGAATCAAGTCCCTGGCATACTTGGATTGATTTATGAAGATTCCAGAGTCAGATTGCCTGATTGAAGACCTAAGAAGAATTTCATCTCTCCCATCATTGACATCTCAAACTTCCCCGTCATCAGTTTTGAGAATTTCTCCCAAAGCTTCAGGTTAGGTGATCCAAATATTATGTCATCCACATAAATCTGAACCAAGAGAATATCTTCCCTTCGGATATCCTGAAGAGGGTCCTGTCCACTGTTCCTTTCACGAACCCGTGGTCTATCAGGAATTGGGAAAGTGTATCATACCAAGCCCTGGGGGCTTGCTTCAGGCCTTAAAGAGCTTTCTTCAGGTTATATACCTTGTCACCAACTTCGAACCCTGGAGGTTGTTCCACATAAACCTCCTCGTTCAGTACACCATTCAGAAATGCACTCTTTACATCCATCTGATACACCTTGAACTTCTTGAATGTTGCATAAGCCAAAAACAACCTGATCGCTTCCAATCTAGCAACTGGAGTAAAGGTCTCATCATAGACGATCCCTTCGGACTGAGAGTAACCCTTAGCCACCAGTCTGGCCTTGTTCCTGACAATAACATTCTTCTTATCCCTCTTGTTCTTGAAGACCCACTTGGTGCCAATAACATGTTGACGCCTAGGTCTCTCAACTAATTCCCAAACCTGATTCCGCTCAAAATGATTTAGCTCATCTGGCATGGCTACGATCCAATTGGGGTCAGCAAGAGCTTCTTCTATGCTCTTAGGTACCTGAACACTCAGGAACAACAAAACATAGCACTCTTGCCAAAGGACAACCTTGTCCTGACCCCCTCATTGACATCACCAATGATATCAGCCAATGAGTGATCATCTAGCCACGCCTCCTGCTGACGGCTGCACTGGGAGCTGCTGATGTTCCCTCGCCTGATCCTGAAATGTTAGTCTCAACAATAACAGGCAAACAAGCGGAACGAACAAGAATAGGGGATACTGAGTCATTCCCTGAGGGTTGTACAATATCAAGGATATTGTTTCCCCCTACACAGTTGGACATAGTAACTGTCTCAGGTGCAGAAGCATCATCACCGACAGTACGTACCTCAGGTTGAGTCTGTGCCTCCGTCTGAGACTCAGCATTTTTGGAGGCTGGGGCTTATTGAGGGTTGGCTTGAGGTCTATCCTGATCGTCATCATCATCCCATCCCTTGGGAGCATTCACGAATTTGACCTTGAATTCAGGATTCTTCAGGCTCAGTCTTGTCACCCTCTTAGTAACCCCCTCAGTGTCAGGACTCAGAACCTATTTTCTACGCACTGATGCAGTCTCATCAAATACAACATGAGGTGTTTCCTCCACACAAAGGGTTCGACAGTTATACACCCTGAGAGCTTTGCTGACTGAGGAGTATCCAAAGAAAACTCCCTCATCAGACTTGCTATCAAAAGCTTTAAGCTGGTCTTTCCCATTCTTCTGGATGAAACACTTACACCCAAAAATATGGAAATAGGATATGCGAGGCTTCCTTTTATTCCACGTTTCATAAGGTGTCTGAGCATGTTGTTCATTTAGCATAGATCTGTTCTGAGTGTAGCAAGCAGTGTTGATAGCTTCAGCCCAGTACTTCTTGGGCAGTCCTGACTCAGCCAACATGGTCCTGGCAGCTTCCTTCAGGGTCTGGTTCCTTCTTTCAGCTACCCCACTCTGCTGAGGGGTCCTGGCTGCAGAAGTCTCATGAGCAATACCAAGGTCAGTACAAAATTTAGTTATACTTGAGTTAATAAACTTAGTTCCCCGATCTGATCTGATCCTGACGATGCTGTGACCCTGTTCAGTACTAAATTTCTTGAGTAACTCCGGAAGCTTGACCAGAGTCTCCTTCTTGTTCAGCAAGAAAATAACCCATGTGTACCTGGAATAATCATCAACAACAACAAGGGTATATTTCCTACCATTCATGCTGACAGGAGTAATCGGACCAAAGAGATCCATGTGCAGGAGCTGAAGCACTCTATCAGTTGAGAAGGCATCTTTCTCCTTGAATGAAGCTTTGGTTTGCTTGTCTTCCTGACATGCTCCGCACACGTGGTCTTTGCTAAAAACTTCATTAGGTAGACCCTCTACAAGAGAAAGTCGAGAGATTTTGTTAATAATCTTGAAGTTTAAGTGACTCAGGCGTTTATGCCAAAGCCAACTGAGCTCAGATGAGCTCTTAGAGACCAAACAAGTTTCAGGGGAGCTGCTCTTAAAATCAGCAAAATATATGTTCCCTCTCCTGACACCTGTAATCAGAACCTGCAGTGTAGATTTGTCTTTCACAAGGCATATGTTAGAAGTAAACTCTACACTATATCCTCGGTCACAAAACTGACTGACCGAAAGCAGGTTATGCCTAAGACCCTCAACATAGGATACATTAAGCACTATCACAGAACTAACAACAAGGGTACCGAATCCTCTAGTGAAACCCTTATAGTTATCACCAAAGGTTACCTGCGGGCCTTCTTGAGCTACGTAGTCCTGAAGGAGATCACGAATTCTGGTCATGTGCCTGGAACACCCTGAGTCCAAGTACCAGTCCTTCATCAGATCCTCCTTCCTCTTCTTGTAGCCCGCAGCGACCTGAAAAGAATCAGGCCTCAGGTACCTATCTCGTATTGGGTCCTACAGTGTCAGCCATACCCTTCGGGATCCAGATTTGTTTAACAATTCTGATGGCATCAGAAGTGTAAACCTGTCTCCCTGAAACATCAACATACACTGTCCTCTTCTTCCTTTGTGCCTGGAAAGTTGAGAGTGTGTGGGTGTCAGCCTGAGGTTCAGGAGCCCTGGATTGGTTCCTGGGGCTGGGCCTCCTGTTCCTCCTTGGCCTGGGTGCATTGGGCCGAGGTTTGTCCTGGGAAGGAGCTGCTCGAGCATGACCTCTAGGCACTTGAGGTCTGGCCTGAGAGTTATCGAAGTCACGTCTCCGACGCCCTTCAGAGGCCACCTGGTTTGTCCTTCTCCTCTAAGGATTAGGACTCTCCTGATGGGCTCTGTGCCCTGTCTGAGGCCTCTGGACCTCAGTATTCGTTGGCCTTGCCTGAGGGCTCCTCTGACCAGAGTTCCTTCCACCCTGAGCATTCTGAGCCTGAGCCTGAGAAGTGCTTGGGGCAGAGTTCTTTCCAGCCTGAGGGTTCCTAGGCTGAGCCTTGGAGTTCCCTTGGTCCTTCTTCCTCAGCTCTTGGTGAGGTATCTTAGCCTTTCCCTTAGGTTGTGGCTTAGGTCCCTCAGCCTTTTGCCTGACAGGTTCAGCAGGCACTTTCTCCTTCCCTTTGCCCTTATCCTGATGAGCAACACTAGGACCCTTGTCATCAGTTTGGGCATGGACAAACTTTTTCTGAGAGTTGCTCCCTAAAGCACCTCTCTTCTTCTTGCCCTTTGGGTCTTTTGAGGCATCATAGCCTAACCCAGCTTTAACACCATCGGTAAGCTGAGAGAAACTTGTTAACTCATCAACCACTTGGGAAGATGTGTGTAATTTCTTCAGCTTTTCCTCAAGGCGCACATTTTCTCTTTTCAGGGCCTCAAGCTCAGTGGTGTACTGAAGCACTTGCTTCTGATGAGCATTCTCTTTTGAGATCAGCTCAAGATCCCAAACAGTTTGCTCAGCACTAAGGCGAGCTTGCCACTTAGTTTCGAACATCCCTCTCAGAGCAATTCACTCAATCATCTGGTGTTCCTGAGCAAGGAACTGATCAGTGTCACGAGTCTCAATCAGTGAGCTGATTACACCATTCAGCCTTTCAACCGCCATTGGAGTCTCATCATGCCTATTCCGGGCATGAAGCAACTCTTCCTAGAGGTTTACTAATCTGAGAGCTTCCTCAGTATCTCTCATTTTGAGGACTCAGTTAACCGATCTTTCTCCCCACTCAGTTGTGCATTCACATCCACTGTGTGAATATGAGTCTCCTGCAGCCTCGAGAAATCAACCATCAATTGCTCTAGAGCGAGCTGAAGGTCGAGGTCTCTGGCTGAGTCTGATCTAAGCTCAGGTGCGTGATCAGGAGAAGAGGCAGAAGAACATACCTCATCATCTGCCATCAGGCAGAGATCATCATACCCCTCATCGGAGAAGAGTTCAGGGGATCGTCGTCCTGGGCCATCGGAATCTAAGGAATCCTCAGCAACCAAAGCTCTCTGATCTGATGCCCTAAGATCTCTCTTTGCTCTCCGATCTTTTCTCTCGCGGGCACTGTGCTCCGGACAATCATACTGATAATTTTCGGTCTTCTTGCAATGGTAGCACTGATTTACTTCACTAGCAAACGTTTTGTCAGTGTACCTTTTGTCTGACGATTCCCTCCGGCTCCCTGATGATCTTTCAGGCTTGGAGCTGGATCTTCTGGGATCAGCATTGTCTCTCCTTCTGGAGCTTTTCTCTTCTCTTCTATGCTCAGACTCGTCCTTTCTCCTGGATTCTAAGCCCCTTCTCTCTTCCCTCCGGGGGCTTGATCTCCTGGGGCTGGAATACCTGCGATCACGGGTGTTTGTATAAAATTTCTTATACCTGCCGAATCGAGAGATCAGTTTCTCGAAACACCGTGCCATCAGGCTGTACTCCAGGGCTAGCTCATCCTTGCTTATATCTCTAAATGATTTCGAGCCAGATCCAGCCTCAGGCTCAGGAGTAGCTGTTCAATGGAAATGTGTCCTCACACAAGTGTACTTGTTCGCTATTGTCGTTGCTAGTTTGACCAAGTTTAATATTTATCGAACCCTAGGGAGATGGGGAATTGTAAGGGAAATTTGTTGTTTCAATTTGAAAAGTAAATAAAGGAATAAAGGGGAAATATATCTATTGCAAAGTGAGCAAATGTGAGAGATATGTGCTAGTGTACTATCCTATGTTTCAGATGGTGAAATATCCCTTAATCATGCAATGAGGTATTGTAAAAAGGTCTCCCTAGATACACATGTAAAAAGGTCTCCCTAGATACACATCAAAGACACTAATTGTCCTTCCAATTTACTAATAATAGTTCTCACTATCTTAGGAATTTAATCAAATACTTGGCATGCATTGGCCTTAATACAAGAAGATTTAGGAAAATAGCTCTACTCTCGTACGAGACTAACTCCCTAATGGCCCTTATGATCAACTACACATGCAAAGCATTCATACAATCCATCAATGTAGAGAATTGATCATAAAACAACTCATAGCATTCAAAAGATCAACTTGATCATCACATTACTCCATAGGACTCATACACCAACACATGAAGGAATTATCCCATGGCTAATTTGGTAAACAAAAGAAAAATTAAGCTAGTAACAATCATCATCATACAAGAAATGTAAAGAGATTACCTATTACAATGAGAATTGAAAAGATACAAGTTATCTCTAAAATGCTAGAAAATTATCCGGCAATGGAAATTGAAATTCAATTTGTAGAAACTTAGCTCTAGCTAAGACAAGAATGCAGGAATAAACGGATCGACGATCCAAGCTGTAGATCAAAAGTTATTGATGAAATCGTAAGAAGAAATCTTAAGAACCCAAGTAGTAACTACCGCTCTCTCTATCTCTCTAATCTAATCTAAGAACTAGAATTATGATTTGAAACTAAACTTGATTTTTTTGAGAATTTGATCCTTGGAGTATTTATAGTTCCCACAATGTTTAGTCCAAAATACCCTTCATTAAACGAGCGAAAAGACAAAACAACGCTCGAAATTGGGCCTGTCCGGGGCTTCGCACGAGTGCACCATAGTGGCCGCACGAGTCCGATTCGTGCGGTACACTCGTTCGGCCCTTCACCGCCCAAACCAGAGCTCCATCGCATGAATCCGGGCTTGTGGTCGTACGAGCCCAGGCTTGGTTGCGCACGAGCCCGGCTTCGACTCGTCCGATCGATCCTCGATTTCCTCATTTTCTTCATATCTTAAGTTCTAGAGCTCCGATTGACTCGATTCATTTTCCCTTGCCACCCTCTCTTCAAACCCTTCGACATGGTATATAATTTGCCTCCATTGGATCAACTCACAATTTCTGTACTTTTACGAACTTGCTCGTGTCTTGCCGATTTTGCTTGTTTTCACTACAAAATAACCACTTTCTAGCCAAAAAGGGTTAAATGCACAAAGTATATCATTTTAGGGTCAAATATGAACATAAGCACATCAAAACCATGTAGAAATGGATGCAAAAACATTCAATTATGACCCTAATCAGACCCCCAAACTAGATTGTTGCTCGGCCTTGAGTAACGAAGCGATAAGATAGGGGAATAATTGTATGTATGAAGCATCAAGAACAAGATCAATGCCATAGAATCATCACTCAATATCTAGCAAGTCTAAGATACAATATCATCCACTCAACTATCAAAATCAAATCAATTAGCACAATATCAAATCAATGAGTCATGATCATCACAAGATAAGTGTTTAGCTCAACTCTCAAGTGTTTAGGCTCACTCATACAACACACCACATACACATACTACCATAAGCTTGACTCAAGTCTACATTCTCCACCACTTGTAATGACAAATCAATCACACATCAATGAGGACTTTTGAAGGTTGTAGTGTTGGCTCTTTGGTAGGGAAGGAACATATGGATAAAAGTGACTAAGTATGATTAGTAAAACATAGAAGGAATCGACGTAGAGATCATTCACCTCTTCATGTAATTGTACACATGCTCTTCATGCTCTTTCAAAATCATACTTCAAAGAATCATTCTTCCCTTTTTGCAAAATTGTGAACTTACTCACAACACTAGAGTCAAACTTGACCATAATTTTTTAAAAAGTCAACCTTTTTCAATTTCTTGCAAGCACTTACCTTTGAACCTTCTTTTCATAACAATCCATGCATAGAATTTCTTTCTACCTTGTCCACCCATTTCTTCATCAAATCACCAATCTTCCTTCCTTCTTTTCACTCTACTAATCATAAGGACAAGAGAGTTCCCAAAAGGAAAAAAAATAGCTTAAAGTGTGGTTAGCTAAAGGAAAGGATTATAGACACAACATGGTGAGCAATGGATATCAATATCAATGGTAGGCTCATAGGGCAAAGTGGCTCAATATAGATCAAAGAAAATGCCTCATATCATCTCATGTGAAATCAATATCTAATGTAGCCTCAAATAAGACCAAAGCCAAGTTTTAGAGTATAATGCAAACGTGTGGAACTCTCAACAAAGAAATATCATCCGTTCAATATTGAAACGAGCATAAATGGCTAAAATCTCACGGGTAATGGGTGATCAAGACTCAAATCATATCAATATGCTCATATCAATGAAATCTCAAGAATCATGAAATCAAAAGTATCAAAGATAAAACAAGAATCAAGTAATAAATCCACTACACTAATCATGACTTTCAACTCATTCACACAACAATAAGCATATCTCATGCATTCACTACTCAAAGCAAGTAACAATATGGCCAAAAATAACAAGCAAAACAGGGCCTCACAAAAGCATATGATCCAAAACATCATAGAAGCACTAAAAATCATCATGAGAATAGCATTGCGAAGAGAATGGCAAAATGATCACACCCCCCAAACTTTTTTGGACTTAGGGTCTAAAAAGTTTGGCAAAGAAGTGGAGACAAGATCAAGCAATGCACAAGAATAAGGCTCAAACTCATAAGCATCATTAACTATAAACTCCAAGTCAAATATAATCCATCACAAAGCAAATAAAAAGATAAAGCTACCACAAGGAACCAACCATCAATAACAATATCATTACAAAACAAATTAAACTAAGAATTTGGGATAGAAGCAAGTTAGGGATAAGAGAGTGTTACCCATCCTTATGAAGTTAGATCGAAATCATCACTTCACGAAAGTGGATAACGAGGATGAGTGAAGTCCCCCTCTCCGATATGCCACTGCATCATAGCCCTCTGAGCCTCGAGGAGTTCATCCATATTAGTGCTCATGGTGTTGACGTTCCTATTTATGGAATCCACAGTAGTATTGAGGGAACTATAATTATCGACGAGCCTTGTCACATCAGAACGAAGATAAGAGTACTCGTTCTTGAGGTCATTCACATCGATCCTCAACGATTGAACCTCATGTCCCCATTCATTGAACATCTACCCCTCAAACACACGGTTTCCTTCTTGCTCAAAATAATTATCCTCTTGCATATGCTCTTGCTCTTCTTCTTGTGCTTGAGAACTTGATGCACCCCTCGCTCTTTTGTTCATCCTTTGGTGAAATTGTTCCTTCAATTGAATGTGTTTGGGTGAATCAAGTTTCAAGTTCTCACTCTTCTTTATGGTAAGTAGCTCATACTCAAGTAAAGGGAAAAGGTCTTCTTACAACACAAATAACCTTCAACTTCCTCTTCAGCTTCTTAGTCCTTATCAAATGTGCCACATCAATCAATGCACCTATTGCACCTTCCCTTTCGGGTAAAGGACTAACCCTTTGAGCAATTAGTGCAATTATTCCTCCATAAGAACAATTAGTCCGTACAGCTTGTTGACTGAGATTCTTTAGAAGATAAGCCTCGAAGTCCGCCTTTTTAGAAGTTAGCATCGAATGCAAGATATATAGATCATCACTTCTCATCCTATTAGTCTCAACTCTAGCAAAGACAGTGTTTGCTATGATCTTGTGGGCACAGAACAATATAGGATTAACAAGGCTAAAGGACTTAGAAACTTGAGGGTTGTAGGTCTCATCATCACTAATCCTTCTCCATATTTCTTGAGATCGAGTAAACTTTTCCCATGCATAGAAATTTCTCTTATCAACATTTTCTTCACACCCAAAAATTTCATTGATTTGATTTGTTGTCAATGCATAGTTCTCATTTTTATTCGAAATTTGGCTCTAATAGGCACTCCATCCACTTCTCTAACTTCAAGCGTGCTTAAGAATTCAATGTTCAATTCATTGAATGAGTCGAAGTGTTGAAGATCAAGCAAGCCGCTCCATCCAATGTTAGCCAACAAATTTTCGATGTCATTCCCAAAGTTACACCCTTCGAAGGAATTCTTATCATAATATCTTCCCGATTGGAAATCCATAACGCAAACTTCGGCGAATTTTCTGAAGAAACTCCTCTTTTCCTCGAAGAACAACCCATAGTTGGAAGGCGTGTCTCCACACTCCTTCAAACACTCTTCCTCCCATGTTGGATCATTCCAACCTTTCTTAGGTCTTGAGCTCGAAGATTTGCTCTTACCTTTACTTCTTTTAGACATGGCCTACATAAATATTCGGCATGAGCAAGGTATATAGAAGGAGTTCATCTATCATTAACATTCCTAGAAGAATATTAAGCATGAGCAAGAGAAGAACAATACACTCAAGTCATTATTAACATGATTCATTAAATAGAATAGATTGAACATAAAGGGTCTTAATCTAGAATCAAAGGAAATCATGCAACTCATAGTCATGCCAATGTCATTTATCAATAAAACTTCAAGTAAGCAAAAATCATAGGTGAATCAACATCATTAACTCAACCTAGCATCAATATATTCATACCCATTAACAATTAGCACAACAATATCATGATAATCAAAATTTAGCATGAAATTTCCCAAAATTCGTCACTATGCCTACCCCCAAAATTTCAATCCTCAATTAAACCCAAAATTCACAAAATTGGCATATAATTGGGCTCCCAATGGATTACCCATCAACAATAAAGCATTATTCCATCATCTATTGCTCAAAAATAAGCTAGAATAAAAAATCCCCAATTTATGCTCAAGAACCCTAAAATTGGAATCTCTAATTCTAGACAATGCCACTATGGAATTTAAATAATATTGAAAAAAATAGAAAGAGGAGAGTTAGTAGAACATACCATTGAAAGGAATTGATGAAAGAAATTGAAGAGCTTGAGAGATGAAAATTTTTCCTCTACCTTCTTCTTCTTGGTTTTGAGAGAGTAATGAGTGCAAGAGTGAATTGAGAAGTGTGTGTTTGTGTGTGGAATAAGTGGGAAATAAGTGTAGAGAGTGAGTGGAAAAACCTAGGAAAGTGTGGTCAATGTTTGACCAAAAGTGGTCAAAATCCAAATTTTTCAAGCCTTCGCACGAATACATGCCTATAGCCGAACGAACTGGACTCATGCGAGCTCCCCCTTGCAGTCGTTCGGTCCTTCGTCACATGAACCAGTGAGCCGCCACACGAACCAGAGCTATGGGTGCACGAATCTTGGCCTGCGGGTGCACGAATCCTAGCCTCTTTGCACCACTTCGAATTTTCCTCCTTCTACACCTTTTTTCAAGTAATTTTCTTTCATTTTCCTACACAACACAACTTAAAACTCCTCATAAAATATAAATGGTCATTGAACATCATCAAATTAATCATGAAAATGAACAATTAATCAAAAAATTTATCACGAATCACACCCCCCCCAAACTTTTTCGGATCAAGAATCCTAATAAAGTTTGGAAAGAGTGATTAATTAAGAATTTCAAGCTCAATAAACCATTCACACAACATATCAACTCTTAAACCAAGAATTTCTTCAATCCTTAAACAAAATATGCTCCTCAAATCTATTCTTGCACAAAATAACATAAAATCCACAAAGAGCAATCATTTCACAAAATCATATAGGCTAAAATGGCATTCATGCTTCTATCCCTAAAATCAAAAAGCAAAACTAACACAACAAACAAAATAGAATCAAGGATACGAAAAAGGATATAAGGGTGGGTTGCCTCCCACCTAGCGCTTGGATTTAACGTCCCCTAGCCGGACGCTATAAAGCTCAAGTAACATCAAAATCAATGAGGGTTTAGTTACTTACATCACTCAATTTTCTTCTCCAAAAACATCCCTTCTTCACCACTTGTTTTACCCCCTTATCTTCATTCACTTTTTTCTTCTTTTCAAAATCTCTTCACTCACTTCATTCTCAAAATTACAAGTTCTCATCACCTTACTTCCATTTTCACCCTCAACTCTTGGGGAATTCATTGAAGAATCATAGATAGAGAACGTATTTCTCTCTTCATTCATCCTCAAGGTAACCTCTCCTTTTTAAATATTGATCAATGCATCCGAAGACGCAAGGAAAGGTCTCCCAAGAATTAGAGGAGTATGCTTGTCCTCCTCTACATATAGAATCATAAAATCGACCGGATATAAGAACTTGCCAATTTGAACAACAACATCTTCCACTATTCCTCTCAGTTGCACCTTCGAATTATCCGCCATAAGAAGATTACTCGACATGGGCCTCATGTCCTTTAATCCAAGCCTTTGAGATATGGATAAAGGCATCACATTCACACTAGCCCCAAGATCGTATAAAGCCTTAATAACCTTGCTTCCTTCAATTTGGCAATCCAAAGCAAAACAGCCCGGATCCTTGAGTTTTTTCGGAAGATGCTTCATGATAAGCTTGCTACTCTCTTGAGTGAGTTTGACAATTTCAGGCTCCTTTTTTTCTTCTTCGACATGAGGTCTTTCAAAAACCTTTTATAAGTAGCCATTTGCTCAATAGCCTCTTTGAAAGTCATATTAGCATACAACTTTGTAAACAAATCAAGAAATTTCTTGAGCCTCTCATCAAGCCTTTCTTTAACTCTATTAGAGATTTCCACCTTCTCCTTTTCATCCGCCAACCCTTCTTCCTCCAATCTATCCTCACCCCCTAACTCTATTTTTCCTTTCTTTTTCATTTCTTTTTCCTTAACTCTCTCTTCTACCCCCAAGCCTTTTTCACTACACTTCACCAATTTCACTTTCTCACTACAAAATGCTTCCTCCACGATCTCATCATGAAACAATTTCGAAGGATCATTCCCAACCACCTCCTTTGCAACCTCTACACACAAAATTGAATTACAATGCTCACGAGGATTAATTTCGGTTGTAGATGGAAATTTACCTTTGTTAACTTGTGGACTCAAGGATGAAGCAATTTGCCCAAGTTGATATTCCAAGCTCTTAATTTGGTTTCCTTGTGAAGTGTATAAGTCATCAACCCTTTTGTTCATTTCACTATTCATCTTTCTAAATTCCACTTCAAAATTGTCCATCTTCTTCAAGATCAATGTCAAGGTGTCTTCAATGCTCCCCTTACCCTCATTATTATGCGGCTTAGACCCCAGATCAATCCCGTGTGGCAATTGAATTGCCCCTTTAGGATTGGAATATGAAAAGTTCTCATGCCTCCTATTCAGATTGTATGGAGGGTTGCTTTGATTTTGAAAAGGTGGAGCAACATATGACCCTTGATTACTTTTAAAAGAATTGTTGTATTGAGGATGACCCATGTAATTCACTTCTTCTTGAGTAGAGGTAATAGGAGGAGGAAGACTTTCGACAACACATACTTGCATAGGAGCTGGGGCTTGGTTTTGGTTTTGACCTCCATAGAATAAGTTCAACACATTTTTCATGTTTTTCTCAAGAAGTGCAACTCGATCACCCGTTCCACTATTAGCTTCCCTTTGGAAAGCATCATTTGTAGCTTTATTCTCGATGATCTCGTTCACTTGTCGAACGGTCTTTGTCCAAATCGAGCCTCCGGCACAAGAATTCAAGTAATTCTTGTCTCCTTCATGCAATCCTATGGTAAATGTCAAAAGAATGTCTTCAACCCTCAAACTATGTTGAGGGCAAGCCAACAACAAGGTTTGGTACCTCTCCCAAGCACTTGATATGGTTTCTCTCGCCTTTTGTAGGAAATTCTTTATCTCTTCTCTAGCCTTTAACATCTTTGATGGAGGGTAAAATTTCTTGAAAAATTGTGAACTTAACTCCTCCCATGTAGCTGCTTTAGGATTCATAGATCGAATCCATGTCTTAGCTCTCCCAATCAAGGTAAAATTGAAGAAACGGAGCTTCTTCTCGTTATCAGACATCCCCTTATACTTGATCGTGTCACATAGCTCCATGAAGTTATTCCAATGAGCATTGGGATCTTCTTGATCACTTGATCCTTCAAAAGGAGATTCCTTTAACAACTTCAAGAGATTTGTATTGAGCTCAAACTTCTTAGTATCTATTGGTGGTCTTTTGATTCCATCATATTGTTCATTAACCCTCAGCTCAAAGTAGTCTCGCAATAATGGTTCATGGTTTTGAGGTGGGTTTATGATTTGTGGTCTTTGGTGTTGAGGTGGTGGTTGATATGGATAGTAAGGATAGTTATGTGGTGGTGGTGGATAGTATGGTTGGTTTATTGGGTAATTTTGGTAGTTGGGATATTGAGGTGGATAATAAGGTTGATTTGGTGGTGGATAAGGTTGGTATTGATGTGGTATAGGTTGTGGTTGTGGAACCTCCCTTTGAGCCAAGTGCTCTTCACCTTGATGCACTTGTCCTCTCAATGGTTCTTCTTCTCTAATCTCATCTCGAGCTTCATTCATGTTATTCTTCATGTTCTCTAGATTCAATCTAGCTTCTCTCCTTCTTCTTCGTAGGCTCATTTCAAGGTCTAAATCAAAGGGTAATAGATCTCCCCTTGACTCCTTGTGTGCATATACCTACAAATAATCAAGTATCAAAACTCTCACAATATTGTATTAAGAATTCGAAAAGACAGAAACAATAAACAACCAACCAAAATAGCCATCTCCCCGCAAGTGTACGTGTTCAAAAACTTGTTCAATGGAAATGTGTCCTCACGCAAGTGTACGTGTTCGTTATTATCGTGGCAAGTTTGACCAAGTTCAATATTTATCGAACCCTAGGGAGATGGGGAATTGTAAGGGAAATTTGTTATTTCAATTCGAAAAGCAAACAAAGCAATAAAGGGGAAAGGTATCTATTGTCTACTAATGCATCAAAAGAGTAAACTACCTATCACCTTGGGTTGCAAAGTGAGCAAATGTGAGAGATATGTGCTAGTGTACTATCCTATGTTTCACATGGTGAAGTATCCCTTAATCATGCAATGAGGTATTGTACAATCAATCGGCTATCCACTCTAACATGCAAAAAGGTCTCCCTAGATACACATCAAAGCCTCTAATTGTCCTTCCAATTCACTAATAATAGTTCTCACCATCTTAGGAATTTAATCAAACACTTGACATGTATTGTCCTTAATACAAGAAGATTTAGGAAAATAGCTCTACTCTCGTATGAGACTAACTTCCTAATGGCCCTTATGATCAACTACACATGCAAAGCAATGATACAATCCATCAATGTAGAGAATTGATCATAGAACAACTTATAGCATTCAAAAGATCAACATGATCACCTCATTACTCCATAGGAGTCATACACCAACACATGAAGGAATTAGCCCATGGCTAATTTGGTAAACAAAAGAACAATTAAACTAGTAACAATCATCATCATACAAGAAATGTAAAGAGATTACCTATTACAATGAGAATTAAATAGATACAAGTTACCTCTAGAATGCTAGAAAATGATCCAGCACTGGAAATTGAAATTCAATTGGTAGAAATGTAGCTCTAGCTAAGATGAGAATACATGAATAAATGGATCGACGATCCAAGCGGTAGATCAAAAGTTATTGACAACCCAACTAGTAACTACCTCTCTCTCTCTAATCTAATCTAAGAACTTGAATTATGATTTGAAACTAAACTAGATTTGTTTGAGAATCTGATCCTTGGAGTATTTATAGAGCCCACAATGTTTAGTCCAAAATACCCTTCATTAATTACGCGAAAAGACGAAACAACCCTCAAAATTGGGCCTGTTCGGGGCTTCAAACGAGTTCACCATAGTAGCCGCACGAGTCCAGTTCGTGCGGTCCACTCGTTCGGCCCTTCACCACCCGAACCAGAGCTCCGTCGCACGAATCCGGGCTTGTGTTGCATGAATATCGTGACGAAAAATCTCAACTCCAAAAAATTACTAAGTATGTTTTAAATATAATTCAGTATTTTATTCTAGATAAAAAAATTGAATTATTTGGCCTCCATGATTTATTTGTTTGTGAAGTCTTTTGGCTACGCATTGGCAAGCGTCATTCTCCCTATCGGATAGGCCAAGAGATAAGTTCACATGAATGAATTCCCAAAAGGATGATTGTGGATTATTATTAGTGGCGGTATTGACCCTCCCATCGAGTGGCTTATTCAAAATGAAGTAATAATCCTGTATTTAATCATGGTTAATACTTAGGTATAAAATTGGCATTTTATTACTCCCCATCGGACTCCCTACCAATTTTATATGGTCTAGTGGGAGCCGACTATTAATTTTTTGAAATTAAAAGTTTGTAATTGTTCTTGTTTGTAACTTGCTTAAATGTGTTTGCATAAACGTCCACACTCATCGTGGCTTATGTGAACTATTTTAAGATGTCGGCTGATTTATGCTATGTATTTTTTTTGAGATTTTATACAAAGCATAATCGAAATTTGTGATAATCTTTGTAAATTGACTATGTATTGATGCAATGTTTGTTTTATTTCAGTTCAGCATGTCGTGTCCTTTTAATCCACTGTTTACAATACTTAAAGATAACAAATTGGAAGGTGAAAACTATGTTGATTGGAAACAATACTTATTATTATCCTAACCGCACAACAATACAAATGTGTTCTTGACACACCAAAGCCCCCTACGCCTACAGATGATGCAGATATTGCTGAAAGGGAATATCATAGGGAGTGGATGAAATTCGATGAAATGGCTAGGTGTACCATCTTGGCTTCAATGTCAGATGTGTTGCAACACCAACACCAAGATATGGAATCCGCTTTTGATATGATGCTAAACCTTAAGGAGATGTTCGCTCATCAGAATTGTACGGCTAGGCAAATCACCATGCGAGATATGTTATCGCTGAAAATGGTGGAGGGAACGCCCGTAAGGGAACACATTCTCAAGATGATGGGCTACCTCAACAAGTTAGAGGTACTTGGAGCGGAATATGATGCGGAAACGCAAGTTAATTTTGTTCTCCATTCTCTACCGAACAACTTTGAGCAGTTCCAGTTGAACTATATGATGAATAATCAAGAGTTCACGTTGGCACAGCTCTTGCAAGCTTTAATATAGGCGGAGACACTCATGGGACACCAAACTCAAATCTTGGTGGCAAGCGGTCCGACTTCTTCCACACCGAAAGGTGGGAAGAAGAAGAAGAAGACCAAAGGCCCGATCCAAGCTAAGAGTAAGGTGACTAACGAGGGAGGGGTCAAGAAAGCTACCAAAGGCAAGTGTTTCAACTGCGGTGAGAAAGGCCATTGGAGGACGGCCTGTCCCAAGCCAAAGAAGGCCGGGAAGAAAGGTAATTCTCTTGCACTTGTTGTTGAAAATTGTTTAGCGGCGTATGCTTCCCATTCGTGGGTAGTGGATACGGGAGCCACTGATCATGTATGTTTCACTTTACAGGGGTTCCGAAAAACTTGGTAACTTAGTGCGAATGAGATCCTCATCACATTGGGCGATGCTACGAGGGTAGCAGCTATCGCAGTGGGAGATGTGCACCTATTTTTTGAAGATAGAGTTTTAGCTTTAAAGGATGTTCTTTATGTTCACAGTTTTAGGAAGAATTTAATTTCAGTTTCTAAATTGTACGTTGATGGATACTCAGTTTCTTTTAATAATATGGTTGTTATTTTTCGAAACGATGAGTTCATCTACTCGGGAACATTAGTGAATAATCTTTATACTATTAAAAGTGCACACCACACGCAAAATGCTTCTTATAACACATCGACCATTTCTAAGAAAAGAAAATTTTCTTCAACCGTGAACGAAACACTTCTATGGCATCTAGGACTTGGTTATATTAATCTAAAGAGAATTCAAAGGTTGGTGGCGGATGGCTCGTTGGAGTCTCTCCATGTTGAGCTGTTTCCAACGTGTGAATCTTCTTTAGAGGGGAAAATGACAAAGAGGGCCTTTGGGGCCAAGGGGAATAGAGCTAGTGAAGGGTTGGAAATCGTTCACACTGACGTATGTGGGCCAATGTCGGTTCAAGCTAGAGGAGGCTTCGAGTATTTCGTAACTTTTACGGATGATTACTCAAGATATGGGTATGTTTACCTTATGCGGCACAAATCGGAAACCTTTGATAAATTCAAAGAGTTCAAAGCCGAGGCCGAGAAACATAGGGGAAATAGTATCAAGTTCCTACGATCGGATCGTGGGGGCGAATACCTCAGCAATGAATTTTTGACCTACTTGTCAAGTGAAGCGATTGTATCCCAATTCAGTGCACCCGGTACCCCTCAACAAAATGGGGTTGCGGAACGAAGAAATAGAACTCTTTTAGAAATGATCAGATCCATGATGAGTTATTCGGAGTTACCTAAGTCGTTTTGGGGCTATGCCTTGGAAACAGCAGCTCACATTCTAAACTTGGTGCCATCCAAATCGGTTCCTAAAACTCCCACAGAACTGTGGACCGGGCGTAAGCCTAGTTTGAGAAACATAAGGATTTGGGGGTGTTCGGCATATGTGTTGGATAAGGAAGCCGGAAAATTGGATCCACGTTAAGAATTGAGGTTGTTTGAAGGATACCCTAGATGAACGAAATGGAGTATGTTCTATAGTCCCAAGGACCAAAGAATCGTAATTAGTACGCATTCTAAGTTCTTGGAAGAAGACTATGTGAACAATAGAAAGCCCAAAAGTGAGATTACCTTAGATGAAATAAGAGGGTCTAATCCTATAGCAAAGGTACAAGTTGATGTACCACGCGACACACCAACACAACCGGAGCCTCGTCGTAGTGGAAGGCTTGTGAGACAACCCGAGAGATTCATGTTCGTGGGATAGTCATCTAAGTTGGTCCCCGGGGAAGATGAATTAGATCCATGGACATACGACGAAGCACTCCAAGACAAGGATGCAGATTCTTGGCAAACTGCAATGGAAGCCGAAATGGGTTCTATGGATAAAAATGAGGTGTGGGAGCTTGTTGAGCCACCCAATGGGGTAAAACCCATTGGACGTAAGTGGGTCTACAAGAGAAAAAGAGGATCGGACGGGAAGGTTGAGACCTTCAAAGCTAGACTTGTGGCGAAAGGATATACTCAGAAAGAAGGGATCGATTATGAGGAAAACTTTTCACCAGTAGCCATGCTTAAGTCTATCCGTATTCTCTTGGCGATAGCTGCTCATCTTGATTTTGAGATCTGGCAAATGGATGTTAAGACAGCTTTCCTAAATGGAAGTCTTGAAGAAGAAATCTATATCCGCCAACAAGAAGGCTTTATTGAAAAAGGCCAAGAGCACCTTGTATGCAAGCTTAAAAGGTCTATCTATGGACTTAAGCAAGCATCGCGAGCTTGGAATCAATGTTTTGATCAAGTAATAAAATCTTACGGTTTTGATCAAAATGAATTTGAGATTTGTGTGTACAAGAAGTGTGTCAGAACTGCCGTGGTATTCTTGGTACTATACGTAGATGACATTTTGCTCATTAGAAACAATGTGGCGGTGTTGTCAGACGTGAGCCAGAGTACGTGCCGAAAGTGAGCCCTTAGATTCTACTCGTTTTAGTTTCTGAAAACATATTCTCTGAGTTGCTTAGTAAATTGGTGGTTAAGGCTGAGTGCACAGTATTCAGATTCAGGATGATTGATTCAGTCCTGAGGTTAAAAACAATGCAGTATGTTCAGTTTAATATGATGACAGTTATGATCCTGAACAGAACAGTAAATCAGCACATAGTGGACTTTTTAATGTGGTTCGGAGATAACCAACTCCTACGTCCACGACCTGATTTAACAGGAAGCTATCCTCAAAACCCTGAGGATAGGTACTTGGGTTTTACGTGCCAAGGGACACGAGTAGCCAACTTCCTCTCTTAGGAACTGACCCCTGGACGTTTTACAAGTCTCAGTCCTTCTAACCAACCGATCTCACACCTTGAGTAGTTTGGTATTCTGGTTTCCAACTAAGATAGCTCTAGCAATACAAAACAATGCTAAATAAAAGAGCTATCGATCTAAGCAAATACAGAGTGAATCGTACTACAACACTAGGGAAATTTAATTGCAGAGTGTTGTTTATGATATGCTTTGAGTTCTTGGATTCTTGAGAGCTTTCTCTTGGAAATTTCCCGTTAACCTTGAATGGGTGCAAGGTTCTACATATTTATAGGCAAGATTCAAAATAGATCCGTTGGAGGAGATCAAATTAAATCTTTCCAATTTAGAGTAGTTGCAGGCTAGAAATACTGTTTGACCTACCCGCCATGCTTATTCTGGCAAGTTGTCACATCACCTTCAATTTTTTGAGACGCATTAAATGCCGCATTAAATGCTGCGCAGACTCCGTGCATGCGTGTCGAAAGATCATTGTCTCTCCGCTATAACGGCTAGTTGACCTTCAGACATTTGTCCTTCCTCGTACATTCAATGCTCTGAGTCTCTTGTTAATAACTCAGTCTGAACGTGTGTCTTAATGGAGTCTTACTGACATTCTCTTTGTCTCTTGTCCCATAGCATAAATAACCTTTTGCTTTGGACATACATGATTCAGGTGATCTGAACCACGGCCTGAGTCAGGACCTATGTGCATTTAGGACAGCCTGATAGGTTATTCAGCTCAGTATGTGTTACCTTTTTGCTTCGGACTTACAGGATTCAGGTGAACTGAACCAAGGCCTAAGTCAGGTCCTATGTGCATTCAACACAGCCTGATAGGTGACACTTACTCTTCACTGACTGACTTCTGTCCTGAGTATGCTTAGTGTACTCAGTAGAAACATCAGCCAATGGTACTTCAGG